>DWEI01003398.1:0-12876 GCA_018245875.1 Mysoria ambigua | reverse complement strand
TATCGAGATAGGTCAGTCTTGGCCTCCCTCGGCACCTGCGTCCCTCCACATTCGCGTTGTATATCATCTTCGTCATTATTAACTACGTTATTATAAGTGTTAGCGTCAAGAAGATGATTTCAAAGAAATCCTGCAAATGTACTAGTATAACGATACTATTGAAAAATCTTATATTATCGTAGCTAATGTTGGTTTTCCCGATATTATATAGATATTCCAAATAATAGTGTCTATACGAATTGTTTTATACTGTGACATTTAAAAGCGCTACAATGTCTCTGAAGACTCTTTAAACGGTATCCCCTGTGCTCTACGTCGTTAATATTCTTTAAAAAAGAACAGTTAAGTAAACTTTCAAGCAAAAGTCGTTTGCCTGTTAGCTTATGCACGATATTAAAAAAAAGACTTTACGAAATACTTAAAACACGCTAGTTACGGCAGGGACACGTTAAAACCGCTTCAGCGCGACGCGCGCACCGCCCGCCGAGGCTTTGTTTCAAGTGGTCGCATTTATTCTCCTCGTGTCCGAGTCCTCTTTAATTATGGATAATTTATATTCAGATTAAAACCGCCAGGTGGGAGTGGGTGTGGCCCGCTCTATTATACACCGCACGTGACTCTGTGCAATATTGGATTTTATGGGCGGATCGTTCACGACTTGTTAGCGGTGCTGTGGCAATGGCCGTTATTTCACTTGAAGGCGGATAGTCTTATGTTATGATCTTGTGAAAGTTGGAATTGTTTAAGTGAGAATTATGAGTGGTATTTAAACATCGAATTTTGTCGTACTTTATGTTAAAGTTATTTTGAAAATAGTGGCATAAAAGTTAAAAAATGTAAACTATAAATATAAATAAAATAAAACATGTGAATGTATGCATATTACTGTTTGGGCGATTAAAATAAAAGTAATTACAGATAAGGTTTTCCATATTTTGGCCACGGATCCTAAATGTATTAAGTTTTGATACCTTTACCGTATTCGCACGGAAATATATTAATGAAGAAAGTCATGCTTTATTGTCAAGAAATTTATCATCATACATTTTTATAACATTTCCCCATTGCAAGGACATACACACATATGCAAGTGTTACGTCAAAAAATATTGTACCTTAATTTTTATATGGTAGGTATGTATAAATAACAATAATAATAATAAATATCTTGGGACATCTCTACACACGGCCGTCTGATCCTAAAGTAAGCATCAAAAGACCTTGTGGTATGGTAACCAGGCGGCTTATAAACTACATATATACATATTAATATATACTTAAATATATATTTTTTACACCCAGACACAGAACAAATACTTGTGCTTATCACACAAATATTTATTCTGGGTGGGAATCGAACCCACGACCCCCGGCACAACGGTGAGGTTCACAAACCTCTACACCAAGGGGCCACTCGTAAATAATCATAAATCAATGAGGATGTCCTTATTCGACTGTGATACGACGCGTGAAACAAAAATTCAAAGCGAAATTATTCAATTCCAGCGGCCGGAGCACGTGGCGGGCGGCGGGTGCAGGTTGCAGTAATAACTTTGTGCCGCTGCTGGCCGTAACATAAATTAGATGCATATCGAATTGTGCGGATTTGGCGGCGTTCAAATCTTGATTTATAATATTAGGAATTAGCATCACGGAACCGCCGCTTCGTGAATATTTAACGCCAGTGCATTGGATATAAACTTATTCCGCTTGTACATTGTATACAAATAATGCTTTTATTATTGTCATTACAAGAGGTTCTTTACAGAAGACGCAAACAGAGAGAGAGGGCGAGAATGAGAGAAGAAGAAAAAAGAGTTGCACATATCTTTATCCTTACAAATCTGAAGGCGTGATTATGTTTGTTATACCATTCTTATAATTTTACACAATCAAGTACCATATGAATTTTCTAAATGTCCCTTGCATTAGCCGCAAATTTTGATCTAAACATTAAAAAATATTCTTTTGAAGGTAAATGTGTTAATAATATATTTCTATTGTAGTACAGTACGCCATATCACCAGTAACCTCTACGTCCCACTAAGGAATAGTTGATGTATATATTGTTATAAATCCGGCACACGATCTCTCGTACGGTAGTCACGCTTGTAACAAACATTAATAACCGATTGAGACCAATTAAGTTTTTATATACATTACATTGTATATGTTCCATTTAGCTAATATTTACTATAAATTTAAATTTATTATCAGCGTACTAAATCAGTTAGCTTAATTAGATTTACGATTATGTTATATAATGAATATTGTGGATTTTGGCGGCCTTGATGCTGCTAATTACAGTGAGACATCATACATATTGCCAAGTTCAGAATTGATCTAACAGATGTACATATACGAGTCTCCAACTAAACACGTCTAACAATACAGGTTAACTTCATTCAGTATTCATTTTATGTTTAGATATTATTCTTGATGCTAAGCCGGTACTTTAGTAAAATATTCGGCGTGTTTCAAAACTGTAAAAGTTCCAGATATACATATTCAACAATCATCAGAAGTTGAACGTGTCGCGGCGCAGCAGGAATACGAACACGTGCCCCAACCCCGTGTCGTGAGAGGCGACTGAGCCCGTCGCTGGCAGGACGCGGCGCGGCGCGGTGCGGCGCGGCGATGCGGCAAGCAGTGCTCTCCGGTTAATAGCACAATCCCTCAAGCTATGTCTAGCAGTGGGTTGTAATAGGATAGGTCTACGATGATGAATCGCCCGCTGGCTTGGTGCGAAACATTACATTACATTTTATTGTATTAAAATAAATATTGTGATTACATATGTAATTGTAATTACACACAGGGCGCAATGGCGCTCTTTGGGCGAGGTCTATGTCCAGCAGTGGGCTGAGATAGGTTAATGATGATGACGATTGTAATTACCCAGTTCTGACATAATTTTGTTGATCAGCTTTTTAATAAAAGCAACTATCTCATCTCACTAGAAAACTGCCTTAGCGAGCTATACAATACAACATTGTTATATTAGTTACAGTTGCATCTTGCACGGATAATAATTCACAACCTTTTTAGACTACAAATCTCGTTGACTTTGGTTCAAACATAAAAAAATATTGGTCGCCTTGTCTAATATAAAGGATTTGCCATTTAATTATGTACACTAGTTACCAATCTTAATATCGTGAAAAATGTATATCTGTACGTTCTTAACATTATAATATCGTTCTACTGTCCGACAGGAGACGGGCATCATATTGGAATGAAAATTGTTGAGGCCCATATTATGGCACACTGGCCGCGTGCAGCTTACACGTCTCACGTGCGCTGTACGGCGTGCAAACAATGATCCACTCTCTGGCAGTGCTCAGCTCGGCTCGTGCGGTCGGCAATAGAACTCGGCAGGCAGTCGGATTATGCATTAAGAGTTTGGCACCTGTAGATTTCTGCACCGACTTGCCCCAAATAAAAATGTCTGAACTTAATACTACACACCTCATCGGATATTTCAATATACATTCATTATACATAGATCAGATAAATTTATTTATTAATCTCAAAACACAGATTAATTATCTCAATGAAAAAAGTCTGGTTCTATATAATTGACTGAACTGCGTCACATTAATTAATCCGATTTATTCGACCGTGTCTTCTAGATACCAACAATTTAAAAGGCCAGTAAAATAACACAAGATTTATCTATATTTTTCAAAACGCTGTATTTCCTTGACATCTTAACATCAAATGACAAATCAAATCAAACAGGTAAGTCATTTATAATAAGTTTTCAAAATATTCACAGCAGGCTTATTTGTAAGCATAACGCAATATCGGGAATAATTATAACTCGGCCTATAATCCGATTATCGGGTGGGTCGTCACGAGCGCGTGTAATCAGAACTTGGTCGGCTTTGGGCTGTAGCTGTACTGGAGGTCACGTGATCGGCTCCTGGTCGACCGGTCGGCGCGAAGGTCGTGAGTATTGCCTGGAGGTGATTGGTGGACGATACCGCATATGACGCCTATGTAATAATGAATATATATCATTCAAGTTGTTACAGGATTGAACCAGTCTATAGGTTCAATTTTAAGACTTTAAAGTCATATGGCACAACTGTTGTGACGTTGTCATGAAAGGCCTCTTACGGAGTGGGCATAATTCACTGAATGCCAAATGTTGTTATCCTAGCTGACCTCGCTTCTTCTACATGCATAATATCCTAATAAACGGTAGGCAAATCATACAGTATTTAATGCCTTGAAAATAGTTATTACAAGAAGGAAGATTATAATATAAATATTAGGAACATCATAATTGAAGAAGTTTCTCTCGCATAATACGTCGGAAATGAAATATAATACTATTGGAAACACGAGTCGGGCACCCCGTACATAACGAGCAACCGTCGCAAGTGTCGGGTAACAGCGAGATTGGCTCCCGGGCACCGGTCGGGCTTCCGTGGAAATATTCGCCGGCCGCTAACGGGAACCGAGAGGATCGATCGCACAGGAGCTCATTCCGTTCCACACCGGCCCGCTGGCGCTGTGATCAGTGCGCCTGATTGTGAACGCCGGGATTCTTCTGTTCGATTCCCAGCCAGATTAAATATATGCGTGATGAGAACAATTATTTGTACTGTGTTCGCCTGTGAAAAATGTCTATACACGCATATATTTTTGTTTGTAACGAAGAACTATCAGTCACAGATCCAAATGTCGAGTTACTACTAGAGAATTAAAATTAGAAAACTCCGATTTAGTGTTCGAACTGGGATTTGAAGCCAGGATCTCACGATAGGCAGTTGCGCTTGCATTCAACAAGGCCAACGAGGCAGTATATATGTACAATTTACATTGTACATGTAGTTTATGAATCGTTACACAGCAGACATAAGCTCAGGCGACCGTTTAAAAAAGCTATATTAATATTATCAAAACTCCTTACCAAGATATATTTTGAAACTCTGTAAAGAGTGACAAGTAGTCATGTTATGTAATTTCTTAAGCAACTTAATACTTATTTGTTCTTCTTATGTAATTTTTTTTTATGTAATTTTTCAATGATTTCAAGTTCAACGCAAAACCGGCGTGAAAAAGTTACGCCCAGTTTTTGAGAAATATTTATACATTCACACGAGTACATCGTAGTCGCTAATATTATTTACTAATGGCTACTTCATACCCGATTAGCAAGTATCTGAGTACCTGTTACTTTATACTCGATTTATAAGTATTCATTAGCTGTTACTCAATACTCTTAAAGAAATATTTACCAGTCGTCACCTTATAGTCAACTATCATGTTATTACTATCTTTAATTCTTCATACTCGATTCAAAAATATTCACTAACTTTATATTTGAGTTATAATAATGGACGAACTAATAGTTTTGTCATATTCGACTGTCAAATATTTCCTACGTGTCACTTAAAAATCGTAAGGGTGTTATCGTGTACGCTACCCTTAAGATAGTAGTAGTACATTGCGCCAACTGATTCATTTCAACGCTCAACGCACGTAAGCGGTTTCATTGTTGACTGGCTCATTATTCACGAGGCCGATCGCTTACGTTGTGCTATCATTAATTTTCACGCTCGCAATATCCGATAGCTGGTGAGTTATTTTCGAGTGTTTGCGTATAATTTAAATATACAATACGTTACGCTACGTAAATATGTATATTTTTTTCGTACAAATAATTTTTTCGCACAAACAGCGTACATTTGTCCGTATTATTTACCTCTTAACGCAACGATTCGGAACAATGGCATAATTAACACAACTTTTAATATCCATGGCAATTAATTTGATTCCCAATCACCAGACAATGTATATTTTATAGCTACTAACGTATCGTGTATATTACGAAAGATATTTTATATAAAATTAATAATGAAAAAATATTTCGATTTCACGTTTGTATGGTCGTTTTTATTATATGTTTATTTACAAACAGTTCATTAATTTTGCTGACTCTCCAGCTCTCTCTTTTTATTTCTCTCATTCTTAATTTCTATTATTGTACAGTAGTTTACGATCTGCTCTACGACACTTTCATGGCACGCGGCGTGCACGTTACGCTCACTAATGTGCTACGAGAAACAATGTGCATCAGTGATTGTTCGTTTGTTGTTGACTGTTTCATTATTAACGAAATCGAATTTTCGTGACTTATTCAAATATTTTTATATACACGTAGTTCACATTTATTATATATGTCATAATTGACTTCATTAGTGTTGTCTGTATTTTGTGTCTATTGATTTTAAATATTATATCTTCACGTAGGCTTTAAGTCCGTTTTTTTAAGTCTAATCACCGTTATAACAATAATTAATTAAAAATAAAACTAACTTTTATTTTCATAATTTATGATCACTGTACGGATCTACGTTCCATTTTATTGATTTGAAAAAATCAATATAATTAACCAGTTGGTCTTATTAAAAACTCAGAAAAAATAATCATTAACCGACCCGTAATAATTCAACATGTACACGTGCGTATCATTAAACGGTATCATTATAAGCCGTCTCATTATTCATGGAAACGCCCGCTTCCTCGGCTATCATTAATTCTCACGCGCGCGGTATCTGATAGCCGATGACTTATTTCATTATTTTTTTGACGTTAAATATATTTCTTCATATTTCTCAACATACTCGTCTTCTAAAGATTACTATTTAATACGTTATTGCTAAAGTAAGTCAGTGTGGTTTATAATTTCGAATTTTACTCTAGGCAATAATAATTTTAATGACTTTACTGATTTGTGATTTAATTAAAGTGAACAAAGAGGCAATCCTCATCCCTTTGTAAGCGCTGATGTTAAATTAGATAATTTGTACATCTTCAGATATATAATAAATATAGTTACTAGAGACATGTTATGGATTTTGGCTTATATACTTATATATATGAGCAGATGTATGAAACATGCCATTTTAGAGTACATTAGTTTCCATGATACTGACAGTTTTCTGGGTAATATTATAAAAATTCTTTAACATCATTATCGAGCGTTGGTGGATTATGCAACATTACAAGGAAAACGGCAAAGGAACTTGGCTCAATTTTAAAACAAGTTGATTATCACCATATGAAGTTTGTTATCATCATAACATACAAATTCTTAATTAACGAATCATATTAAACTTAATAATTAGAAAACGAGGAGTAAACATGTCGTAAAGAAGAACATAATGATTTCCTTTAAATGAAACGCAAAGGAAGTAGTCGCACACTTGCACCGCGGGTTGAAATCCGATTTGCTCGCGTCCTACTCAGCGGCGAGGAACCGAGGCAATGTCTTACACGCCTGTCCGCGGCGTGAAATCCTATCAACGGGAAACTAGCGGCTCTCCATTTGACACGTGTCAGTGCGTTGTCTTAAGAAGACACGAAGACTCCTGTGAGAGACATTTTGTGTGTTAATTACGTTCTTTTTTAACTTTTACATATGTACTGTATGCACATATTTCGCTGGATACGATACCTTTGTGCTGAGACTCATTACTCATGAGAACCAGCAGATTGCAAATAAAAAAACGAAAAACTCTAATTTCAACAATACATTTAAGGATGATTGTATTTATATGACAATTAAGATAAAAGAATTTTTTTACGTATTACCTATGTTACTTCACGTAAAGCAATTCGCATCTAAGTCGAGCGAAAAAAAAATGGCATCAAACTCCTGGAGTCACTTTGTGGTCTACGTTCAGCGAAACGGGCAAAAGTGATTAACCCAAAAACAAAGTACGCAAGTATAATCATCACAATATGGAATGCATTTGTACTTAGTCACTTCTTCCTTTTTAATTTCCATTCCATTTGAAAACCGAATGGAAATAACGAGGAGGATAATATTCCGCTGTAAAGTTCGAATTTTGTATTTTCTCATTCGTATTTCCTGATTCTTCTTATTGTATGAATGCACTGTAGACGATGTTTTCACAAGTCTGAGCTCTGCGGTTTTTCTACATGTGCTTTGGAATGTTAAGTGGTCGCTGCATGCATCACACGTCCGTTATCATCACTGTCATTATTATCAATTCTTTTATCCACTACAGACAATAAGACTGTTACTAAATGGACGTATTAAGGTCTTAGCTTCCGAGGCTCGCTGACAACACGACGATTAAGAACAATTTATGAGGAAATTTATACAAGTGTAGAGGAATATATTAATCACATATAAATATTATGTCGTGTATAAGCATATATACATACGTCGAATTACACTTCGTCCGACAAAGTGTTCCACGGACATATATAACGGACATAGGTAAGTTAACGGAGCGTGCGTGAGCTTCACGCACGGTCGACAGTGTTCATCCCTCCGACCGCGACACACCTCGGCAGCGCCCAACAAACGACGAAAAGTTAGAGCCGGAGCGCCGGAGACGGAGGCCGCACGCGCGCGGATACGCGACCGCAACACAATTAGCCTCTTAAATTTCTTGTAGTAACACCCGTCCCCGCAGCGGCGGCTGACGGTCGCAGTCGCGGCGATTAGCGATGTTTTTTATCACTTACTATAAAGTAACGACACGCGCATAAGTCCCGTAGTAGGCGGATAAGTGTAGTACACTCTCATTTTTTAACAGTTACGTTTACGTCCCACCATAGAATAGGTGGTGAGTCTACTGCGATACTCCAGACACATATCCATACTTCGACTCACTGCTAGAAAATCTAAGAAAAATTGAAGAATGCCCGATCCGAGATTTGAAGTGAGTACCTCCCGATCATCAGTTGGCCACCACAGCCAACAACGCACTCAATTCTAGTTCTCTATTTCTATAAATTTACTAATTTATGTGTTCAATATTTTGTGTACACATACGGATAAATGTAAACTAAAAAACAATTAAATGCCAAGCATACGATATGTCTTGTTCGAAATTTTGATTTTCATTCATTTCCAATTTATCACAGACCTTACTAAATGGCTGCGTTAATAGCAAAACATTAACATGAACACCCAGTAACAAATATCAAAGGGCTTAGCGAATATATAGCTTGCATCCGGCGATGGGTCCAGTTATTAAGGCGCCGCCCTAATTCCCCGCAAATATATGCAAAGGAGTTAAGTGTGGCAGCCGCAGTTGAAATATGACGTAATTATCGCAATTTAGTCGTCAATTACCGTTCGCGTCGTGTCGCAAACGTAAATCGAGTCTTAGGGCCCCCCGCGATAATAATTCGCACTCATTTACAACAGAAATTGTCATGGTATTTTGCAGGGGAATCGTTAGTCGCAATTTAGGGTGTCCTCGTTATCGGGCGAACGTCGTCCGAGGGTGGTTTTAATGCTTATTTATTGAAAGGCTTCTGTCTTCGCGGGCTAGTGGAGTTATTTTCGGGATCATTGTGTCAGCGCGCGGCTGCTTTATGTGTTCCGGGGCCGTTACGACTCGACCGGACTCCGCACACTGCGGGGAGAGTCCAACGCACGGTACTTTCTTGACGACCATTTTATCGCCCCGACCGTTACTTAAATCCAATCCACGTCGGATACTGAGCGGCGTTGGCGCGGATTGGATGAGGGAAAAAAAAGACGGTTCGATATATGTACTGTGGTGATTGTGAGTACGGCTTTTTGTAAATATTGAAAACTAGAAGTCAATGAAATACAAAGACTTAGGCTAACCTAATAGATCGATTATTCCCATTCCTCCGTTCGTTTTATTTATTAGTCACTGGAGAATTAGCTCATGTCGATATAAAGGCCAACGCAAAACAATATGAAATAAACGTTCCATGGCTGGCGTCTTGTAAGCTCTCATTTAGCGAAAAATAACTAAGTATATGAAATAATGGTTACTACTCTGTGGGGTACTAAAAGTGCGCGTACCGAACAGGTTCAAGGTTAGAGGAGTACACACGTAATTATAATTTATGAATATGTACGAGATTAGATTTTCACGCATTACGAGTATTTTATATATGGCCTACATTATAAGCTTAGTTCTTGCATATTGCGTAATAAATTAATGAATAGAACTTGAAATCTATGAAAGTTCAATCTTTAAATAAACTTTAAAAAATATAAATATATTTCTTAAAATTTTCGCCCAATAAATAATAATCTTATAAATGTAGTATTTTTTTAGAGAAAAAAATTCTATTGTAAGTGATTTAAAATAGAGTTTAATTCAAATAGTTTAAAATATAGTTGAATACAAAAAGTAAAATAGATACAATTGTATACAAAAAATATAATACAGGAATTTTAAACGTATTATCTGTAAACGTACTATCAGTATGGAATTTGTACTATTAAGTAGTAATGCATTTAATTCTTATTATAACAGATTTCACCACCATCATCCACCACCATCGTAAGAGGCAGTGTACTGCGCGCCGTACGTATATTAGGTACCGACGGATGATAATATACAAGCGAATGCAACAGTCACTGCCAACCGCGGTGGCGCGCGGGTCGGTTCATTATAGCCATTTAGTAACCGCAGTGGTAACAAGCACCGTAGCAAACACGATGTTCGTAGCAGATTGAGCGATCGCAGCTGCAATATTTTGTAGCACATCAAACCTATACACTGGTACTGATTTCCTTTTTCAATAGTGCACGAGTTTCGTAGCACTCATCGTAGCACCGTAGCAAAACGTTACGTAGAACCTAACCAACATCGATATATTACAGCAATATTTTCGTGTGCCGAGACGTGCTATTACAATGTTACCTTCGAACACGGTGAGGGTGGCGACCGCGCTCACGGCGTCGCCCACGCCGTTCTCCGCCATGCACTCGTAGGTGGCGTCGTCTCGCTGGGCGCGCACCGGCTCGATGCGCAGCACCGCGCCGTTCGCGCCCGGCCCCGCGGCCGCGTCCATGCCCGACACTTGGTACCGCGACTGCATGCCTGGAACAGATCGAGAGTTTTGGAGTGACAGTTTTAACAGAGACGCTCGAGAGGACGATCGTATGAAGCTCTTTTGATTATAGTAATGTAAAAGATAATCAATATGCAAAAAATTGTAAACAAAGATAAAGCATGTAGTAAACAGGTAATTTCAAAATATGGGTAATTACCTAATACATAATGTGAGAGATATAAATATAATACATATAATATTATATCGATTTGTTCTCAGTTTATATACTTTATATATATTATATACGTATTATATTACGTACATAGAAATCATGATAGTATATACTTGTAATCACAACCTATGGCATTGTATGACACTATATATTATGATACTGTTTAGGTTCCAGAAAGCTCCAGCGGAATGTTTATATCGGGTGCTATATTATTATAGTCGTAACATTAATGTATTTATAAGTCATGTGGAGAACGAACACATATACCAATATCCAATACAGTCCCTAACGATACATATCTGGGATAATAAATTAAGAAAAAAATTAAATAAATTGAGGATAGACATTATATGTCTAATTGAATGGAATTAATTCTTGTCCCCTAAAAGACCCAGCAACTGTATCATGTAAATGTTTAGTAATTGCTAACACTCAGATCCAGGTGGCTTTAACGACCGTTTTTCACTTCCACTAAAGCCAGTAATGAAAATTACAGTGCGTCTGTCTCCTTGCAATAAACTTCAATTTCAACCATTTAAGTGCTTAGAATAGAGGATATACATATCTAATTAATGCAAATATCATAGCTGATTGTTCTGCAACAAAAGGTTTAATATTATAAATCAGATTGAAAATGCCAAGTATTTATAACAATCCAAACAAAAACAAGTTTTCAATTGCTAGGTTCCATGCATAATATATTTGCTATACGGGCAATAATTGCACGGGTTTTCTCATCAGCTCTATCTGCAATTTATTGTTATTGGAAATCTTATAACGCCGAGAAGCGTCCGAGATCTTTTATAACGTCCTGCACTTTGCATTTGCCGACTCAAGATTGCTCAACGAAATCCGCCGCAATGTTTAATGCGAGCTATTTCAACCTTAACACAAAGGGCAAAAGGTTCAGATTACTTCGCCTCGCCGGAGTTCACTAGATTGGCTAGACGGTACAGAACGACAGAGCTAAATCGCCACTCGTGGTAAGTGCCTAGGAAATGTATTTTACGGCAAGTGAGAATAATCGGTGTCTTCTCTAGATCGCGTAATAAAATAATAATAATAATAATTTTTTTTCTGCCCTCTGGTAAATTTACTTGACTATAGACATAGCACCCGGTCACGTCACTTAGTACCTAAAGACAGTCACGGGTCCCAGTTCCTCTCAGTGGGAACTAAGCATAAAGGTAAACAAATTTCTAATAATAATTACAAACGTGGTTTGGATGCAAGAATTATTTTGCCAACTTCCGATTACAATGGTAGTGTATTAATTGTATTGATATATGGACACTGAGATGCACGCCGAGCTAATGTAATACGTGATCGCATTTACCACGAACTCCTCGCCAAATTCTTTTATGTTCCATTGGCTTTTTTCCAACGGCCATTATCGGAGTGCTAACAAAAAGTTTACCAGCTTTTTGATACTTTTAAATCACCGATGATCGTATATACGTGTATTCGGTTAAAGTCGTAACGATCCGAAATGAAATCAAAATGGCGAGCACGGTCGCGCTCCCAATAGAATTGAGTCGGCGACGATTTCCATTGTTAGGTCGGCCACAGTTGGTGTGTGATTTTTTTTATATGTAAGCGGTGCCAAAGTGTGCCTTGGTCTTTAGAATTGGTCACTCTAATGAAGCCATGTACCTACCTGTTGGATCCTACCCAAGACTCATCACTATACATTTTTCAATATAATTTCTTTCTAATTTAGATTTTCTAGTTGTGGTAGTGTGTAAGTCTGGCAATAGGTTCACCACCTATTCCATAGTGGGACGTAAACGTAACCGGTGAAACGTGGGAGTGTTCTGCATTCCTCTG
>DWEI01003397.1:0-12876 GCA_018245875.1 Mysoria ambigua | reverse complement strand
GATTTCATTTCTGTTTCAGATTAGATACGAATGTTCGTCGATCATTGAACGGCCGGTGGTCTGGACGTCTGTTTTCCACTTTTCTGATACTAGTTTGGTGTAATATTGCGTTTTAAAAGTTCGAACAGGTTGATGCGCTAAAACATGAAATGTTGTAATTCAATCTTAATGTGTCCAAGCAAATGTTCAAGATGTATCAGTTTGAAGCTGAATATCAATGTCCATAGGATACAGTGTCGCTTAACAATAAACAGCCTGCTTAGTTCTTGTTAAGTGTTTATTCATTATGTCGCCTCTACTGGCATACTTTATACATATAAAACTGCATTATGGAAGATTGTAATATTTGTAAGATGCGTGAAGACAGTTCAGTGGATACTTAATGTTTTATAAAGCACCATTTTGAATTTGATCACAAGGTATTTGGAATGAATAAGCCACATTCTGACGTCGTATTCTAGGCCATCACGGTGCTCTCATAAATTATTTCTCATTTATTGTTCATAAATGTTTTTTGTTCCTGGGACAGCCGATAGAGATCGACAATGATTAGGAATCAGGTTAACTGACCATGTGGACCCGTACTTAGTGGTCGTAGTCAAATTTCCGTCACTGTACAGAGTACTGCAGTATCCGCTTTAAACAAGATAGTCAAATGCGCAATGATCATTAGTGCGTTATTTCTTCGGATTTCAAATTATTGTTATAAATAGATATATTTTGGGATTTATGTGTATTATCGATATCGATACTTCTATCGTTCCGCTGCTGGAACATAGGTCTCCTCACAGTATGGGAGAATGTTTTCCTTAACCGTTGTAACACCTTATGTTTAAACTTAAAACGCACATGTTTTAAGAGGTGCGCGTCAGGATTTGAACTCGGTCTCCCGGAGTGAGAGGTCGAATTTCAATCCACTAGGCTATCGCTGCAATCATGTATATCTGTGTACTAGAATTTAAATATTTACGGTTTATATATGTTTAGCAATGAGTGTGAAGCAAAAATGAAATGAGAGCAGCAGCTATAAACACTTCATTATTCAGGAATATCCCAGCAATGTCCCTTTTCATGGCGACTGTGTGCATCCGTATATTTTTATGTCTCCCCTAAAATCGATGCACCGTCTATCAATATCCCGAACTCGGCTGTAACAACGCACTCCCAGATCCACGTACAGGGCGTGCGGCGGGGAGCGGAGATTAATATGGAGAGATGAGGCTTTAACGAGTCTCCGGCAAATTCGTCGGGATTTTACGTGGAGATACATATACATACTTTCGATTTCGTTTAGTTCACAAACGTTAAAATATTATTTGGTTTTAAAGCCAGGGCAATTCGTGCCGAATATATCTATCCTTATAAGATGCACGTGATTCGTAATTATCATCATTGTCATCAGCGTATCTCAGTCCACTGCTGGGCATAGGCCTCCCCCAAGGTACAATAACATTCTGCTTGTGTATTCCTGAAATATTGTAATAATTGGTTTGATTTTTTTGTGCGTTTGCCAGAAAGACTTCTTACTTTTGTATATAAGCGGTTATCATTCTTTTCTCCAATTGTTCTTGTAAAAATGTATATTATTAACAAATACTGGTATATCTTTGGCTGGAGTGCACCTTGTAAGGTTTACAGCTACAGAAAAAAGGCGCTACTTATTATGAATTATTATATTTACTCCACCCTGTTTGGGAGCAACGCATTCCATATTCAGGAGGGTCCTCTTTACTCGTTCACTACGATATTAAGGCTAGTGTCAGACTAGGTTAAAGGCTCTTACGCTGAACGCGTTTAAATGCATGCACCCTTACACATCATGAATATATCAGATTGTGACGTCATAAGAGAATATCAAACGCAAGAACTTTTTAATCCAAGGAAATATAAAATGGTTATAAAGATTTTTGAAAACATTAGCCAGATTTTCTTTTAAGCAATGGATGTCAAAATAACTGAATACACTGGACGATTTAATGATAGACACTAAGGTAAAATTAGGAAACAGGTTTAGATAATAGGAGGTATCGTTAATAGAACAGTTTGCTATTAATCATTTGGCCTGTTGATCCGGTAGTTTTTGAGCCTAGCTACTCACCCGGGGGTTGCGGGTTTGATTCCCACCCAACATTTGTGTGGTGAGCTCAGCTACTTATTTTGCTGATTGTGAAATTATATGTGTTTTTAAAAATTCGTAAACGTACAATGAAACTTAAACGTAACAGCCTATCCCTTCACGGGGGGGAGGGGGTGTATAATAATAAATATAAGTGAGTGTGTTTGTGTGATTTAATTTTACCTATCCGAGTGCAACGCACGCTTACGTAAACACCGTGATTTTGATGGATGAACGTTGAAAGCGCTGTGCGGAGTAATTTACAAGTGATGTCGCAAGGCTGGTGCGGCCGGCCGGACATTTCTGCGAGAGTCTGAATCGGGGAATGTGTATTGTTAAAAATGTTATCGTAATGACCCATTTTCATATCCCATGTATTGGGCTCTGAGCTGAGATAATCACATCTAATCACAATGCGACTAATGCAAATTTATAAAATTAAAGTCATAAATATTCCCCGAGGCTATAATTTTTATGCATACATTTCACATCGTTATATCGTTGGTCCTGGAATGGTTATTATATAAGAGATTGTTAGTTGCAGTACAACTGTTTTAAATTGAAAAATCCCCGTAGCCAAACATCGAAATGCATGTTATAACAGGCAGGTGTCAAGTTTTTGACTGGTTGTTTCGTATTATAACTGATTTGTAACTATGCCAGCGTCGTTAAACGATGCGTCACCACGGAGGCGGATTTTGAAACAATGCAGTTACAACAGCCTGTGTCATCTCGTTGGCAACGGGAATTATCTTTTTGCTAACATGCCATAACATTACTACAATTGTAACATCAGATTCACGAATTTCATTTGCTTATACATAGATATGTGAGTTAGTGAGACGTCATATTAAGTGTATGAAATAAAATAAATTGAATAAAATAAGAGCAGAGCAACAATGATGTCATGAAATAAACGATTTAATTACTCTATAATTACAAATGTATTATGAATGTTTTACAAAAGGAATGGTTAGTTTAAAAACAAATCACTGTGTTGCCAGTAAAATATTCAATATGACCTGGGTGATTTACCAAAATATATGTGGATTTATATTAAACAGAGTCGTAATTTTACTACAATTATTGAGTCAATATACTTAATAAACTTATTTTTTTTAATTAAATTGGAAAAAATTGTGTAGTTGTAATTGACAAAACTTGATTTTATTCTGCAAAAAATGTTATGCGTCAAATCTTCAGACGTTTTTTGTAAAATTACTATAGACATTTTTAACAGTGTAGGACACGCTTACGAAAAGAGTGATGATTGCGAATAAAACTTATAACATTGATAAAAGGGTCATGGAATCGTTGAGCCCGTTTAAACCCAAACAGACATGTCTAAAATAAATTTTAATCTCTTGTTTGTTTTCATACATTTTGACAAACGGTATTCGAAAACATCTCAGTCTTATCGCACTCCTATATCGCATCTGTACAAAATTATACCGACGTGGAGCACCATCAGACAGGCCCTCAGACGCATCATTTGTCCCCACACGAACACACACGCATAAAAATTAATCTGGTACCCAAGTGGTCTCAAATTGAAACCGGCATCGATGCATGTGGCGTGTAGCGCGGCGTGTACCATGTAGCATAGGTGACGCGTCCCCCCGCCAGAAAACCAAAACACCGCAGAGATCAAAGCGACAATGCGGAGGGTGAATTTGTCTAGGTGATTGTCTCCCGTGGATGTAAATTCGACGGAAGAGGCAACAATATATTTATATTTTTTAATACAAATATTAGAAGCAAGCGGGGTCAGAGTATCATATTTTTGTAAATTAAATATGTATGTCAAATGTCTTCTTATGGATTTTACCTGCTTAACACTACTCTACATACACGCACATCGGTTCTGCAAACATCCGAACTTCTAATTAGTCATTATCTGAGCTATTTGGATAAGCTAGTTGAGTTAAGTTTCCTTCGGCACCTGCATAGATCACCATTTGCATTGTAAACCTATATTGTCTTTACATCATAAGCGATATACGTTATCGCTTTTTCACGCCCGTAATCCCTGAATATATAGGCAGAGGAATGTAAGTAGTACACTCTCACATTTTATTTGCGTATTTGGTCCATAATGGAATAGCTGGCGCGTCTATAGCCATACATCAGTCACAAATTTAGAGTCCGAGCTACTACGAAAAATTTCAAGTTAAAAACTCCAATAACAGCCGACCCAGGATTTGAGCCCAGGATCTTGATCGGCAGTGGCTCTTGCAACTTATTTGCTAACGAAGCAATCAATTTTCATTATTTTTCTATATCGGACAAACCAAAACCACTTTTTCACAGTTAGACTATATGATAAGATAAAAAATCATATAATAGCTACCACATCCAGTCACTCTATGAGGCGCAGTGCGCAATAAGTGTGATACGGCGTACGTCATTACGGCATCACAAAGGGCGTTTCGGCGTTACCGGCGCTGAGCTATCGGCTGCTCATCGACCACTCCGTTCAGACCATACACCGTGACGCCAGGATAATCGTTATGTCTATCTAACATCCAGCAATGATACCTTTCGTCTCTACCTTTTTATACGCTTGATTTTACATGGTTTCACTTTACCTTCGAAAACTAGTACAAATATATATCGACAGCGATTTTTCTGTGACATTGTATTTAGATTTTTGTTATCATTGTAACGATCCGATAAGTTTATTTTACATTTTTCGCATTAAACCGAAATAAATTTGGCCATTCTTGCCACCTTTGCAACGTAAGCCTTGCTTTTTGAAACGTAAGCTCTTAAATACAAATACTTGTATATCGCTTAGTGGTAACAGTAGAGTGAAATTTTCAAACATAATTTTAACGTAATATCGCGCTTATAATATCTGAAGAGGTAGGCAGAGGAGTGCAGTTTGCTATGCCAGTTACGTTTACGTCCCGTCCTGGAGCAGGGGGTGAGCTTATTGTCTAGGGAATAAATTCATACTTTAAATCACTTCTAGAAACTTAACCAAGAAATTTTACCCAGCCAAATCTAATAGAACAGGACCAAAGATAACTTTTATGTATTTATCCATCATATTCTTTAAGACCAGTGAAGTATGCCAAGCTACACTTGGCCAGCGTGATTAATGTATTAACGTTAACTTTACTCATTCTAAAAGGAGACGTCTATACAACGCTAAAAGACAAAACGATTGATTATAACTATATTTTACTGTATTAATGATTACTTGTCGATACACATTCTCAATCCACTAGCATGCACAAAGCGTTGAATGAGTCGCCAAACTCTACTAAACATGATCGTTACTGCTAAACAGTGATCGGTGTTAATATGACGGCAGTGGAATCGTCCCGCGTGGCTAGGTCGCTTCTGGCGTGCCGGCAAATTGGATGCGAAATCAAATAAAAAAACACCCAGCTTCATCTCCTCACCTCGGAGGGGAGCAGATATTAAGATATCGCGACAGTAACTAATATGTTCACGCTTTATTTCTTCTATGTGTACGAAGAGAGTGATTAATGTAGAAAAAGCAAATAGAGACTATAAGGATATTTAGCATTCAAAGTTCGCTATACACCCAGTGAAGGACTTGGCGTAATGATGAAATAACAATAAAAAAGTCTCTACATTTCTCGAAACACAAGCGTGCCGTCATATTGCATTGAGTCTATATCAGCGGGCACTTACCTCTACATTGATTAATGCGCGCATACTTAAACTTACACTGTACCCGATAAAAATAATTAAAACGCATCACATTAATCTAGTCAATCCCCATCAATTCCACCCCATAAAGCAGAATAAAATAACGAAGTGCATATAAAAAACCTCTATCCCGGCACCCTTTACAATACTTAATTGAGACTCAGGTGCAACTTTATCGAGACCGGAGTCGTTATTAAAAAATATAATAACTCTTTATTTAGTGTAGCGCAACAAATAACTGAAATCTCATCACCAGACGTCATTGAAAATGAAAATGTTTTGAACCATTATTATTAAGGTTTAGTATAATTATTGTGATTTACACTCAGTTTTAATTGCAGAGTATTTTTTGAATGTTTGTGGTTGAAGAGCAAGGGAATCAGCAAAATTGTATTTTGTATGTATGTTTTTAGTATTAAAAAAAGTTTACATGTAAAAGTTACATATGACAGAGTTAAAATGAAAAAACTAAGACATGGTTAATTTTACCCTTGACTCGTTAGATTTTTGCTCATTAGATGCATCAAATACTTGGTAGAGTGGTTAAGTAGAGAACAACATGATTAAATTTAATCCATCTTTGGGCCCCAAATTCAGGTGAAAACAGTGGAAACAACGACTAATCAATATTAAGTGATTGGATATGGCATGTCGGTATAGTCTATATAATATAAGAATCATAGTATTAGGACTCTATCTATTCATAAATATAAGAGTTAATCCTGTTCATACACTCGTAGGGTCTTTATAAACTTAAAAAACCTTGCTGTTATTAAAGTGACCGAAATGTTGGTCCAAATTGAGCAACTCTGTTAGGACTAGCCATGTACTAGTGCGCGCACGTGCCGCGAGCACCCATTGCAACACTCACTCGTGGCTCAGGTGCGCTCGCTCCGACACGAGACGCGAGTCACCCGCGCGCGGCCGCTGTTTGCCCGCGCGCGCACTAATCCGTACAGAGGGGGTGATGTAATGATGGATGTGTGAAATTCGTATTGTTCCATCTCCGTAACGAATTCATCAGCTCTACATTCGATCTCTACATTAACTGGGTTGTTTTAGTGAAAATAAATAAATCCTATAGTAAAATACTAAAAATATAGGCGTTTAGGACTTACAAATTTTTGACATTTACAGTGACATATTGATAGATTGGATTTTTATAACTTAAGGTTTTTTAGTAGTGGCTTAGAGTTTGGATTTGTGCCTGGTGTATAATAATACGCTAACTAAATATTCCATCCTGGGACTTAAAATAACTCGTGAATCGTGAGATCGTAGCACACTCCTTTGACTACACCCTTGGGGAATAGAAACGTGATATTACGTTTTAGGTTAATAGAAATTGGCTTCAGTTTATTATAAGGTACCTAATTAAGGCTCAGCTGCGTGCGGGAGTAATTTGCATGTCGGCAGTTCTTGTTCTCGTATGCGCTAATCCTTATTCCCAGTGGGCTATAGGGATGACAAATGTATTCGATTTGTATCCATCTTAAAGTGAAGAGCGCGAGTAAACGGCAAATAAATTTAAGTCAATATGTATATTGAACTGATGTTTAAAGAAATAAATGCACAGAGTGACTCATTTAGTTCAATGGTCGAAACACCGACATCTTGTTTTAGGATGGTTCTACGGGCACATTCGATTGTTTTTTGAGGAAAAAAAATATTGCCCTTGCACAATTGTGCACATGTTTCGGCGACTTCACGATTATGTGCATCAATATCAATGTAGCATCAATGTAGTGAGGCTCATTAATATCGTAGAGGATGTATTGATAAACGGCACAGAGACCACAATATTTTGTGCAAAGCGAAGCAAAAGGGAGACGGGATATTATGGAGATCGCAAAATCTAATTGGCACCTTAATCCTTAAAACAGCGTCCCGTTAACGATCGCGTAGCGTTATCGTTGCGATCCCGTGAAAAGGGTCTGCCTTTTGGTCCGCGACGCTCGCGCGCCGGCAGTAATTGGCGTTGACGCCGCGCGAGACACGTTTCCAATTTGCACATAATCCGCCGCTCGGTGTCCGAGCCGTCCACGCCGAGCGGAGCGACTTGTCGCTTCTGTTTGTGCCTTATGTCTGAGCCGTGGTACGGCTAAAAAATTACAGTCTACATTCAATCTTAAGTAGCAAACGTATTGCTTAGATAAAATAATTTCATGCAAAATTTGTTCTATAGTTAAATCGCTATGACTCACTATAGAAACAATTTTGTATGAAATTTCGATGTTGACGAGTCATTAATTACATTATAGTAGACAGAAAACTGATAATAAAAATACTTATTAGCCACATGCTTTTATTATTGTATACTAGTTTATGAAACGCGGCGGTAAGTAATAATAAACAGAGGGTATTTGGAAATTAATTGGCATCCCATACGCAATCGGAGACACACCTCCAATTCACACATAATCCAGCCTTTGATGTCCACTTCGGCCCCTAACCGAGGACCTAAAAGTGCCTCAGTAGCCCTCGAGTAATGAAAATACGATGCGGTTGCATTCATTCTAACTCACACGGACAAAACGAACTATTTTATTACATGGTGACATTTAAGATATGAAAAGGTAAGTTTTCGTAAAACAACAGGTGGGCTCCAACCATATGTATAGCTTAATCTCGACCGCAATAAATAATTTTGATTTTTACCATTTACATGATTGTCTATGGTTTTCCTTGCTCTGAATTAGTTTAGCCTAGGTCGCCGTCACGCGGAAATACAGAACGCTACAGTACATATCGAAAAAAATATATTTATTAAGAAAGTAGTTACTATAAGTATTCATATACAATAGCTAAGATTTTAGTTCGACAACAGGATAGTATTGAATAGTTGGAAGTTGGAAGCTAAGTGAATTATAATCCCATTGGTAGGAGTCCCTTCACCCTTCTCCCGCTGGGCAATCTAGATATTTAATCAATGTTAATTCCCAATCCACAAACACCTCTGCAAGGTGAGTTTTAACAGTAAAGTACGAGCTGAAGATAACATGACGTAAGGGGTGTACATGGACATGAATGACATGTGCTTATCTTGAAATGATCGTTATTACCTCTGTTTTTTAAGTATTCTATGACAGCAGACTAGATTCCTGAAATGTTTTAGAGCGGCCGTGAATAAACCCCCTTAATATTCATACATTTTAGGCAACAGTTAAATCGTACTCGTACGCCTGAGTTGGTTTGATGGCGAAGTGTATCAATTGCTGTATACTAGCTATGTTATTGGCTGTTCCTAGAAAATTGTTATTATAAGGTCCCCTAAACAGAATACATTCGTGAAAACTGCATCAATGCTCGATATTTAATTTCCTATTTAAATTGTTTTTGCTTAAATACATATATGTAATTATTTAAAACCGATCCGGAGTCTGGATATGTGCCCGATGCATGGCAATAGGCTCACCACCTATTACATAGTGGGACGCAAACGTAACTGGTGAAACATGGGAGGGTTCTGAGAGAAGAATGCTTCTGCCTACCTTTTCGAAGATTACAGGCATGAAGTTACGTTACGTTATTTGATCCTTTTAATTATTTCCCCCAGAAATATATTATTTAACCAAAATTGGATGTCATCAATAATTAAATTATTTCGCTTCACTTCATCTTGGTTTCTTTTGAATGTATTTTTGTTTAATTTACAATTTACAATTTTGTTACATATTGTACATTTTTTACAATTTGTTTCGTTTCTGTCTTATTTGGGTTGGATGATATATCGCGACATTTTCTGACAAATGAATTACAGAAATAATTATGGTATTTGTAAGATTAAGAAGTACATTTAAACCCGATATAGAACCACGTTCAATATCAACAGTGTTGAAAACAAACTTAAATTACCTTATTATTTATTTTGTTATGTATATAATTATTATAATTATATATCTATGTACGATCTCACGGAGATAAAATAACAATTATTCGTTGAAAATCTTTCACAGGGAATAACGACGCTCACGATAACAAGTGCGTGATAACAACCGCTGAATTAGTCAAACAACCGCGCGCCGCGGACGCGTTCTGTCGGACGGTGACGCGCGAGCCGCGGGAGCGCCGCGAAACGCGCGCGCCCGTCACGCGCCTGAGTGATGTCTCGTGAATTACCATTTAATGGACTGAATAAACATGGACGTATTGCGATCTTTTTGTATTTCAGCTGTTGTATTTTATTTATTTATCATTTCAATATTGTATTTTGTATTTTAACTGAGCGTTCTCATTAAACATGCTCAATTGGAATTGGAAGTTATTTACTTTTGATTTCATCGCGTATTTTTCTATGCATAATATGTGTCATGTTTGTAAATTAAACATTTTTTTCGACCCCTTTTTCGTTCCATTGTTGGAACATGGATCTCTTATCGTAATCAGAGCCACGTCACATGTGGGTTGTCACATAGTCACACAGTCACGCCACAGTCGTCATACAGTTAATATGTTTGTGTTAATGCGCACTGACTGACTGTTGATATAAAATTCAGTCTTTAAGCAGCTTTTGATTCAAATATTGGCTCAATCATTTTGCAATACAAAGGTACAACTATAAATTAAACATTACTCGCTTAAAGGCAAAGGAAAAATCGTAAGATAACTATAGACCTTACAGGTTTTCATTGAATCTACAAGACGTATGAACTTTGTCATTGAGCACTTGCCCTGCGTAGCAAGCCCCTTCCCCTCGTGTAGCCTTAGCCCATTTAAGGAGAGCCGTGCACATCAGCGTAACGATAAAAGTTTTGATGACGATGATGAATTGATTATTTTCTTTAAAACAAATAGTGTGTAGTATCTGCGACAGTGTTCCCTATATTGGTGTAGCTTTTAAATAAAATAAAAAAAGAGAACAACATATGGTACAAAATTTCCCTGAAAAAAATAATGCAATAAAACAAAACATACGTACGACGAAGAAATGTACATATTCTTAAGCGTGTCTACATCATGACGACATCGGTGTGCCGAACGAGAAGCGAGAAACATTTTCATTAGCTGTCGTTTCGCCCGCCGCCGCGTCGGCGTTGTTCATTGTCACCGATGAATTGATTCACCTTCGCGTCACATTCGAACGCGTGGATCATTTCGTATTTAATCGTTTCAGCCGATACTCTAAACGGTACATTTGCATTGTAAATTTGTATAGGAAAAACGTTTTACAGTTGGATAGGTAGGATTGTTTCAGGACTAGAAACCTTAAGACCACGGTCGTTAAAGTTGGCTCGATAAGAGTTGGCAAATTTCACATTCCTCAGGCAACATTATGGATAATCTTAATTGCCACATTAGTCAAGTACATGCGAGCGCACCTGCCGAATCATATGTCCCGGGTTCAAACCCTGAATCGGGTAGTATTGGATTTTTCTAACTTTCTATTATTTTTTAGTAAAAATGTAATGGCTAGGAGTATGGATCAGTATATGGGAATACACTCACTCTTTATTACGTTGCGGGACGCAAACTTAACTGGCGAAGCAGGGGACTGTATTACACTTACCTGTCCGCTTCATTGGGGATTACAGTCAGGAGGGTACGTGTTACATAATTAATATAGTGTTCGCAAAGATGTAGGTCGCGCTGGCACCAGATACATTGAGGTAATGCGGTTCACTCGTAAAGCTTTGACTTTGTATCTGCTCGACATTGTATTCAATTAAAATCAGGTCGGAAGAGATGGAATGAGCGCTAATGTCTGCCATATTTCTCTGTTTACGCCACCGTCTTTCCATAATATCGGACAAGGTCTTTTCGTAAACATTCATAATTTTGTTGCCCTTTTTTCCTTTTGCAAATGTACAATTCTTTTTTGTATTCTAAGCTCGTATAACTTCATCATAAATGTTTATATTGATGAGATAATTATGTCGATTTTCACAAGAATTAAATTTTGGATACTTCTGCACATCTCTCACAGAATAATTTATCTATTCATTAATATCCTTGTGTAAGCGCAGTAACAATACATCCACTGACCTTGTGCCCGGATACAGGGTGTCGTACTAGGCAGACTAAACCCGGCGTTGGCAGATCGTGGTATATCGCAGTCTTCAGCACACGTAAATGGCCTGTCCGCCCATGGCTAGCAGCGTAGGGTGCGAGAAGCTGTGCTCCGCGATCCCCAACTCGCATTCCCAGCGTGGGGATTATGTTTATGTGGATTATGTCCCCCCAGGGGAGGCGTATGTCCAGCAGTAAACTTCAAAAGGCTGGTGACGATGATCGTTTACAAAGGCCGGATTTAATATGTAAACTGACATGTTCTATTTGGAATAGACATCAACGGGTATATTTTTAATCCATCCTTCGGTTGGATATCTATGAAGTCGTAACTTAATTACGTGGTCAGTTTACATCGTAATGCATGTATATATACAAATAATGATGGAATATTGTTTTTCCGGAGCGGCCACGGTCAACTCTGGCTCAATTATTCAGTTAAGCCGCCGTCTCTTTAAAAGCAATTAATATTCCATTGATTGTGTCGGTCGTATCCGTAATCTGCTCAATAATACGGCCGTTGGCGCGCACCTGAGGCGTTATGGATTTGGTTACATTTCATATCCTATCAATGTGATAAATAAATCCGTGTCCGTCACCGCAACGATAAAAGGGTTGTTAATGATGATTGGCAACGCTGGTAATGATGATTATATTTATAATGCTTATGGTGATGATAAAAATAATAATGATGATATTTATAATGCTAATGATGATGATAAGAATGATAATGTTGATCTATGTATTACTTTTTAATTGGTAATGAGGAAGAACTTTACGATTGGTAATGAAGAATCATATGATGAATGTAGAAGGAACATGTCAGTCATGGAAAGATTATTTTGACTTTTTTTTAACTTAATATTTATAATACTCGTGTTGTGTCCATCTATTAATAGAAATCCAATGAAATATATATGTGCATTCATGTTTTCTTTTTTTATATATTGTAAACTTTTTCGATGGTTCTTAATAAAATAAAATATGTATAATTTAGCACTCGGTGCAGACTGCGTAAAAGATTCCGCGAGATGGTATTATTTTTATTACAATTATTAATGTTTTCACAG
>DWEI01003396.1:0-12881 GCA_018245875.1 Mysoria ambigua | reverse complement strand
CCGGTTACGTTTGCGTCCCACTATGTAATAGGTGGTGAGCCTATTGCCATGCATCGGGCACATATCCAGACTCCGAATCGCTACCAGAATTCTAATTAGATTTTCTAGCAGAAAAGGTAAAGGTATCTTTAGGTAAAACGTTGGGACGTGTTTGCAAATTAGCGGCATCTAGTAAATATTAAAAACAGATAAGGTCATTTCTACACACGGCCATTTAATGGTAAACGTAAACTTGTACATAAGATATAAATGCGTACGCACATATTTTTCACATGCACATGTATAAAAACCGCTTGCTGTTGCGTATATCATTTCTTTTTCGTGTCAATATTGAATCCATCCACATCGAACCCTCGTCTATGGTCAGGATCACTAACCATAAAATCGGAGGGTCAGTCAAACAAACGAATAGTCGAATAAGTATTCCATAGCGACACCGATTGCTCTCTTACAAATGTGAACACTCCCCTAATGTATTATGAATGTGAGTATTTTGACCTCCACGGTGGGTGAACGGATAAATTACACCGCGTCGATATGCCCGGCATTTGCTTAAGAATAAAATAAAACCTCTTAAAATTTGTTGCCGAGAAGGATACATGCATAGGTATTTGCGAGGTGGACGACCCGGAAAATAAAACAAACGGTGTGTTCAGGTAATCGCGAGCAGCGAGTAGCGACGATCCGCAAAGCTTACTGTTCGTTATGATCGCATTGTAATGAATTACTGTGATTATATATTGTAAGGAATCGTATTTGTCTCAATCAATGGAATGTTAGCGTCCAATAGTCGAATAATGGGTCTGGAGAAGCAAAAGTAAACACTTTGGACGAACATAAATCCTTTGGTAATAAATAATGTGATATTTGTTATCATTTTACAAATACGAATAAAATCTCCCACGCGTTATTCATTCAAGCTTAATAATATTTATAAATTTGATAAAAAAAAAAAAATGTTTGTTTCGTTCGTATCGCGTCTGCTCGATAATCAAATTTCGAGATTATTTTTCTACATAAAAGCTGGAACACGTCCGACATTCTATTCAAAAGTCTAATTATATTCGGGGGCTTCGATGGAGGAATGATTATGTGAGAGACATTATCGCAGTGAACGGAGGAGAGCGGGGCGGGGGGGAAAATTAATTTCTCCATAGCTATCCGATTGCGCGAAATGAACGCCTGAAATGAGGTGTTCGTGAGGGGTGGTGAAATCTATGGGGTGTTCAATGTGTGTGTGACCGATTGGTTGTTTTTTTATATATATGATTGTTGTTTCATTTGATAATTTGACCGTCATGAGGATAGCAGATGGAGTCACAGCTGCAGTGGGCGCATGTTTTTATAAATTTATTTATCATTGATAGATCGGTCATATCTTGATATTGAAAGGCTTTATACAATTGTAACCATTAATTTTCATTACATGCCAAATTGATATTACAATATTTTTTTAAACAAAGTATTAACGGTTCTTTGGCTCATTTACACACTCTGTTATAAAGACAATGAGAGACCAAACGCACGCACAAGATCCGAGGCAGTTCGATATTTTTTAAAGTGCGAAATAAGCCCTATCAATGATTTCGTTCACAGTGAGTTCTGAAAATATCATCTTATTGTTTATGAAATTTAATCACGCACAATGTTTTTCTGAATTAAATTAATAAATTCAAAAGTTTTATCCACGTAACGTGTTATTATTATGGACATATACTGGCATAACTAACATTACATACTAAACAGTTTTTACTAAATTACCAAGAGACGCTGTTGTATAACATATTATATGCCTACCAAGACGATAGCAGTAAAACATTCGCATTTTTCTCATAGCGCCGTGCAAAAATATTCCCATCAGCGCCTTACAGCTTATGAGTGTCTACTATCTTATATTAATCTCGTGTAAGAGCCGAGATCGAAAAGCGTAATCCCCCGCACGACCTTACCTGAGCGTAATTCAAATTTATTATTATTACGCCGCTTTGGAGCCTTTTTTTCCTCGGTGAGAAAACAGCCGTGTGGAAGGAATGATACGGGGAGGTGATTGGATCCTCTTCGATTCTTCGACGTGACAGGTTGCGCGCTGTTTTAACAACCGGATAGCAACAAGTTTTTCCCTTATTGTCTTTCGTAGACAGTGGTGAGAAACTTTCCACAGTACAGTGAAGGACGGTTGCCCTTACTCATTGGTTGCAAGTGTGACTGACAATCGAAAGGTCCAGGGTTTGATTCCGGGTCGAACACTACTAAACTTTTCTAATGAAGATTTTCCAGTAGTGGCTGGGAGTCTAGACATGTGGCCGGTGTACGGCAATAGGCTTACCACCTATTACATAGTAGAACGTAAACGTAACCGGTGAAAGGTGGGAGTGTTTTGCATTCCTCTGCCTACTCCTCCGGGGATTACAGGTGTGAAGTATGTTACGTTTTTAATACAAAGCGAAGTTAAATAAGAATAGATCACTTTAGATTAGGTTTAGTTTTTACTAGCGTGGAACGAATTTGTAGTTACATTTGCCCTTGACCGATCTTTGATAAGAATACGATTCAAGTATGGTTTAAAATGTTTTACTTATTATTGCGTCTGGAGAACCGGCCGTTTATCTTTTTCACTTGTCTTTATAGTTATGACTTTGTAATAGAAGTAGTCATCAAAGTCAAATAAACAACTGACCAAAGTCAAACAAATGAAAGACGACTTGACAAAATAAAATACATTAACACAATGAAATCATTGAACACTAACTATGTGTTAGTGTTTGTAACTTTTGCGTATGATATAGTGTGTTTCATTTTCGATAAATTGCACCACTTCCACGATAAGTTTCCCCTTCCACCAACTTCTCAACACGAGTGTCTCTCAATTAACAAACTGTTGTCTGACAAAGTCACTTGGCTGTGTAAAAAGTTTGAGTGCCGCTGCCATTTCATGCAAGTTCCGGTCATGTTTTTGGATGTTTTTAACAGTTACTTAACAGTAAATGTCTGAGAGTTTTGTTTTAATAGTAATAGTATTTCCATGTATTTGGCGTAGTTACCTATTTGGGCAACTAGATCATCTGATAGTCCCAGATGCGGATCCTTTGAGGTCTTGGCGACATCCTACACGAACAGAACCAATGGAATTCAGACCAAAAGAAAGATCTTAGAAACATTGAAATGATACCTTCTCGTCAGTACTAATACCAACTTTGGTTTTCTTCCTTTCAGGCTGTTCCATTTATTTAGAATTAGTATTTAAAAATTCACTACTCATATCTTGTATGATAAAAGAGTATGAGGGCATTATACGTTAATGGAATATGTTCATGTCAGATTCTATCTCGTGATGGCCGCTGGAAAATTTGAATACACTCACTGGGAGAGATATGTGGTTTCGCAATTTTAAAATTCAAATATTATCCCGGGACTGAATATTCTTTTATAATTTTGAATGTGACGTAGTATGTATTTGACCTATACCTAAGGGTCTAAGAGGCCTGTCAAAGTGACAACGCGCTCCGGTCCGAGAGGCCCCATATCACACTTTAGTCTCACTCAACCCTAATAACTTGTTAAGTGTTTAGGTGTCTGCTATAAACGGTTTTCGTAATTATTTCATAATTATTGCTTTAAATTTCGACCTCCCTTCCGATACTCTGGGGTTTAAAGTTTAAACTTTAAATCTTGACACATCTCTATTGTTCAGGGTTACATGTTTGTGTTAACATTGCCTTACTTGTTATGATGCTAAAGGAAGAAAATCTAATCTGATGTCTCCCAAAATATACAGTAAGGCAGGTCAGGTCAGACCAATCCGATTTTTGACGACGAACTCCTATTAGTAAGATCGATACGTTCACTAACATTATAAAAACGTAACATTAATATTTATTTGCATTGTTACACAATGGAATAACAAAAATTAATTATAAACAACCTATTTCTGTTTTGCACCAACAACAACTTTTTTCACATGGAGTGTTGTCATTAAATATTCAGCATAAAATTTTCTATACAGAACTTACCTCGTTAGCGCGACGTCAACGTTGTACCTGCTATATTTTTCTTAAAGCTAAGAATTTATTTCTGCTAATGTACTTTTCCAATTAATACGAGTGTGTATATCTCCAGTTGAACTAAGGCCGCAGCGAAGACACGTGAGTCACTTATGAACATAATCCTTATCTCGCGTCACAAGCACTGTCCTATATCACTCACACTCGATGCTTTGTGATTTTAATCTCCGCGCCGTGAATTCGCAGCGGTGTCGTGTCGTTGGCAGGTTGGGGTGGTCTCTGTTCTGTGAACGTATTGAATATTTTGACTGTGTTTTAATCAATTTCAGTAAGATCCCTCGCATGGGAGATTCGTACTGTTAATTGATATGATACAACACAGTTATGTAATTTTAATTTAGAATTATTAAATTACAAATATGATCGCAATATCTTTCGATTTTCTTGCAATTGTTCAATAGAAAACAATACCGAGAATGTTACGCGCAGAAATAATTTACTTTTAACTTGCATGTCGGACCAAGGGCCTGACTCGTGGATGCTACATATGAATTTTGCTGAAATGAAATCGTAGACTACGATAGCCGAAAACAAAATAAGTAATAAAAAACTAATAATAAATAAGTAAAAAATAAATCATAAAAACTAAGCAGTACCTGTTTCGTTATCCCTTCGATAATTTAAAGACTTATTCAGATATAATGAATGTTATCACAACACTAAAACTCAATTTTAGAACACCTTGTCGATATTGCGCGATTTCCCTCAAACTAAATTACGTCTATATCAGGGGAGCGTGTTTTGTTCCCTAAACTTCAAATTTCCTTACTTCGCATAACGATTCACACAGTCAGAGGATTATTTACTTGCTAAGATTCGCTTGTACGATGAGTATAATGTTTATGTATGGTTAACGAGAGAATCCACACACAATGAACTTTAATTTGAGTCAGCGGCCGCGATGTTAATATTAAATTGTACGTAATAAGCGTATATGTATGTACCTGCTTGTTGGCACACATACATCTTGGTCAGAGTTATCTGTGCTCGCGGGAATATTAAATTACTTTGACCGGACTATTTTTGAGTGCCAAAGGGCAAAATATAGGTAACGGCATAACATAACAAGGGTAACAAATTGGAAAACTAAGTAATGAGTATTTTTTATACATATAACGTATACAAGATATTTATATTTCTTGCAATTCTCAAATTTTGTTCTTCTCATGTTCATAACCGCGCTAAATTTGTTATCACAGAAGCGCAGATAACGCCGCGGCCACACACTGGCCAACAATTAAAGATTCCAAGAAGCGGTAACGTGAAACTCCAAAGAGACCGAACTAGCAAAAGCGAGGTAGACGAATGTGCATTGCCCGTATGTGTGTATATTGATACATCAATCATTGTGATTGTGATTGCACACAGACACCAAGTGCTGTATAATTACAGTGTAAAATATACGTTGACACATATTTATGAAACTGATATTTTTCAATCAAAGCTGTAGCAACAATTAAGAATTTTTAAATGTAACAATAGGTGTAATACTACGATAAAAGTATGATAAAATTAAGTAAACGATATGTAATTGTAATATTCTGTAGATAACTTAAATGTGTATAGATGTTGTAGGAGAATTCTTCTGAATTTACGAAATTATAAAAATATATAGATGTCATTTATTTAGTATTGATGAATTGATAAAATACATGTGTTCATTTCTTATGCATACAAATGCATGCTTACGTAAAATCAGCTTCGCTTCGACTGCGCATCGGATCGCGCATCAGTAATAAATAATGGTAACTTTAAAACGCGAATTTATTTGTGACAGCCCTGCGTTTAAAGACTAATTCTACCGCAACCAAAACAGTCCCTAACCCGGCGGAAACAGCGGGCTATTTTAGCCGTTAAAACAAATTGAACGACTGCAAGCAAGTCAACTTGGCCACATATTTTATTACGTTTTCCGCTTTCGACCCGACTTGTAATAAGTCTCCCGGATTGGTGCTGACGTGTACTCTGCTTACAAATTCACAGCGGAATTTCATTTGGGAGTGTATTACGTTCTATGGTCGAGCTGACTGGTGGAAAATATGAAGAACAATAAAATGTAAATGCATTTTAAATATTTTATATTATTACAGTTACAATACAGCATGCGGCTACCACATCAGTCGGTGTTCGTGGAAGATTAGATGTTAAGTACACCCTGGTGCCCCTATGTTTAAGTTGTTACAAAATAATAAGGAAGTAAATTGCGAAGATTAGCGAAGGATCGGGTGTTGCAGTGTCTTGAGAGGTCCATGTCTGCGTCATAACGATGACTATAACGTAACGTCAAAGTATATTCAAGTCTTTGAAATGAATTTATTAATTTGCCTAGCTCAGTAGGACGCAGGATTATCTCTGTGATTAAATGTTAAAACTGTTCAATATTTGGTTTGTTCGTGATGAGACCGATTAAGAATACTTTTCTCGACCCCGCGCCGAGACTTAGGGTGACACATTGTGCTATGGCGCGGTCTGTCTAGGCACACCTAAATGCCCTGGCCGCCTATTGTTAGCAGCATAGGCGGTGCGAGCTGTACGTTGCGGTCCCGAAACCGTATGCCCAGCATTGGGATTGTGGGCATAACGCTTCAATGCAGGCTTGTGTATAACAAAAGACTGCAATAAGCTGATGACAATAATATTAAATCTTCAAAACAATAAAATTATCGACAAATGAGGTTTTTGATGACTTACAACAATTTTATCAGAAATAGATTTCAAGCGATCCTACTTATAAATATAATGTCATCAAAAAATATATTATCGTCATCTATCATATTCAGTGTTTTTTGAAAACTTAGCGCTGATGTTAGCTAGTGTGTTTTCATTAATATAATATTACTCTTTTTCAACGTCTATGTAAGATTTTTTTTTATTACCTTCAATTCAGACCGATGCAAAACAGCTTCGTGTTATCCATAGGTAACTAGAACGATTCAGTAGTCGCACTCGTCCTAAAATAGTTTCGGTGTTTAGCTGTTCGCGGCGGGTTAAGGGCGACAGTGTTTAGAATCAATCTGAGCCTTTGTTCCGTCTATTTCGGGTACCGGATAAAAGTGAATCTGGTTTATTAGCGGATGTCGCTCTCGTAGCTGTGTCTAAACTGGGTTAATAATAGACATTGCGGTACATAAAAGCATGAACGAGGTTTAAATTCCAAATTTGATTTATAGTTAAAATCGTTTGAGGATTTTGAAAGTAAAATTAGCTTATCTCCGAGTGTTTCGAGTTTAATGATGTAAGTGAATTTGGCTTATTAGCGAATGTCGCTTGTGCCTGGAGACCTGAAAACGAAATTATAAAGATATGTATACCTACGTCCTTGTTCTTCCATTTAAGATGTTGATTGTCATATAAATTAGACGTTTGTATGTATAAAGGAATATATTGTATACTCGCTGTGTAAGCCTAGTGAAGTATTTATACATATTTCATTATTCCATCAATATTTTCATTACACATTTCATTAACCATCATCATAGTCGTCAATTATTTTTAAAGTTGTTCAAATTGACTCGGGACTTCTTGCAAGATGACTCATAAAAAGATACTTTACTTTTAACTCATACTGTAGTGTGCTGGCAAGATTCGTCTTAGCATACTTCACAATCAAACATTAGGATCATACAAAAGTTTTATTCATTTCCTCAAAACGCTTTTTTTTACGTTACACTTTTTTTTAAATTCAGCGATACAAATTGTTGTCTCAAAGTTCATGTCTCAATTTTATACTAATATTATTCGTATTAGATAATGTAACAGTTTATTATAGTCTTTAAAATTGTTTAATGATTTCTCTAAATTATAATTATCCATATCATGTGTATCTTTTCTGGACATACACGAAATATATTATAGGCCGGTATTAGTGGCGTTGGGTTTCTAGTAAAATTACACAGATGCTTTTTAAATATAGAACATACTAAGTAGCATGTGTTATGTCCGGTGTATGGCAATATTTTCACCACATATTCCATAAGAGACGTAAAAGCAACTGGTTAAACGTGCGCGTGTTCTACACTCCTCTGTCTACTTCTTAGGGGATTACAGACGTGATGTTATGTTTATGTTAGTATTTTCTATACGCCAAAATATAACATTTCGTTCGAGAACAAACCTCGATATATTGATTTATAAATTGTAATTCCAGCTTCATTATCCTACTATTATTAATTAACAATAAATATACTAAAAATATTGTATAACCATTCATCGCATGTCCTCGTTAAAGAATGAATCCATTCAAATCGATAAAGACGATCAATTTGTTGAAAACATCGCAAACGTAGTAAAAGTTTGTGATATGAAATCGGATTAAAATCGTCTGGAAATTAATATTTGTGGTCGTCCCTGAGTCCCCCAAGTTTGTGAAATTTCGTTCATATCACCTCACCAACATCTGTACTACATAGAACAAGTAAAGTTAGTCCGTCCAACATTCAGTTTAGGAATTCGCTTAGCAATAGTCTCGGCTTCTTGAGTCTCAATAAGGAGTAACATTTAGAAACGCAATAGTTGGCCGTCGCTGCCGGATTATTAGAGTTTCCAACTCCGTATCGCTTGTACTGCTGGTGAAATTTGAAATTAAACTGTATTACATCGGTTTTAGAACGTTGCAATTACTGAATGGAGTGTAGTGAACTCATTTACATTTTATTAAATGTCTCAGATGTCGGAAGGTGTAATGTAATGGTTGGGTCGGTCGTTAGCTCCTTACAATCTAGAACGGACGAACAAAAAGTACAATCGTTAAGCGTAAAATATAAATAGCTAATTTCGGGTATTTATCAGACTAGCCAAGTATTAACTCTTGATTAATTATCTAGGTAATGTTGTGTGCACAGCTAAGTTTGTGTCCTTGAACATTGTCCTTTGAAATATATCAAATTATACATGCGTCTCTTAATAGAATGTCTAGGCATCTTTTTCTATATATAGAATCTAAATAGCAACAGGTAAAATGAAACCTATAACGCGATAGAAGATCTTGATCCATGCGTCAAGTTAAACTAAATATAGCGCGACTTATTTTTCTCTAGCGTTTCACACAGTAGTGTGGAATATTCTTATATTTCAATATGAATTGAAATTTGACTCTGATTAGCCCTGTGAAGGTTATTATCATTCTTAATTAAAAATTACGATAATCACGTCAATAAGCTGCACCCTTCTTAATCGTATCCCAAGGTAGATCAACAACGAGAGATCGCTGAGCAAAGTAGAAAAGGAAAACGAAAGAGGTTTATTTCACGTGGATTCCTCGCAGTCAGTGTGACCGGTGCATTAGATAGCATTTGCAACTATTCAGAGTAGAGTTAAAAGTGGGTATAATTTAACCAACCGCCACAATAAAGTTGATTGATGTTGTTCTAAAAACGGTTCTAATGCATCTACATGTCTGGAAAATAAAATGGATGATATGCTATATGAAATTGTATTTTAAATCAGTGTTCATACTAATGCGATGTTACAATTTACAAAATAAAGAAGTCCGTTGTGTTTATAACTTACGTTCTTTTAAATCATGAGTGAAATTATTTTATTAATTTAATAACTTCTGCTAAATAACCAGTTAAAAGGTAGTTGTAGAATATGTGTCACATGAACATTTTAAATGATACTTGATTTCAAAATACCATAAAATATTTTATAGCTTTGTAAAACGAGCAAGCTTTGGTGGTAAAGACACTAGCCAAGCCAGTTGTTACTAAAGACATTAAAATAAAAAAAAAAACAAAAAAAATGTACAGGGTGAAACACACCACTGCTTTCTTAGTAAACTTCCTCCAGGAACACTGATTCGATCACTGCCCTATGGATACTAATCAGTATCTTCATGTAGCCGTCTTAGAATTCCACAGATTGTGGCCGATAAGTATCCTATTATGCAACAGTTTGCCATTTGCAAAACATAGAAGTGCCAGTGAAATAACGGTATATCCAAACACAATGGTGCATCGTAATCCAAATTCGAATGTTCCAAGTGGGAACTCGACGACGGGTAAATTAAGGCCGTGAGTCATTTAACACTGAAAGCTGATATCTTTTCTCTCCGATAGAAGAGAAATGTAAGTTGTTTTTTATCAGTTTATTTTCATATTCTTTTCAATGTAGTTAAAGAGTGTAATGTCCGTGTCAATCTTACTAAGCTTCGCGATGATCACTAGCAAATTTTCGGTTTAAGTGAATGAATAAAAACAGAGTCCGCTGTTAAATCATCTAGTTAATTGCTTTTATTCGGTTCACTTTATTCCCTGCCGTCTACACTTTTAATTATTTTAAGTGAACGTATTGTCGACTTTTCCTCTTTTAATGAATTAATGACAACAGTTTCATGATAAGTTCTTAGAAATTTACCATTACTATGATCAGCAACAGATATACCAAAACTTTCAACTTGTGAGAGCAAATACTCAACCTGTAATGGTCCTGAAGAAAATGTACATTTCTGTACGCAAGCGTAAGTTTTACTTACAAATTATTCAGTGCAGTAAACATACAATTATGAATTATTTATACTTTATTACTATTTATTTCATTCAATCATTAATTAACAACACATCTGTCAATTAACAACAGAAGTCAAATGGAGAATATAATTATTATAAAAAAGAAATGTCTGTCAGACATTCAGAAATGAGACTACAAATATGAAATGCAGGCGAATTAATATGACCCGCTTGATTTCGCTCATATTATATTTGTACAATCACCATTCATTAAAATTATTGAACTCAAAACAATCTTTCATCTGGCGTCGTCGTTTGAATGCATGTCAAGGACCGCCCGCGTCAGATTTCCTACAAAACGTGAAACAAGAAGAAAAAATCGTGGAAAAAAAATTTGTCGAGACTGCCGACGACGGTCGGTATATTTAAATAACGTCTGGCTCAAACAATGGTTTCCAGGCAAGCCCGCCGCTTTGTTATGCTAAAATTAAGGCCCGATCCGTCAAAACCGGTATCGATAAATGCCGCGATGTTTGCCCATCCCTAAACCCCGTGCTTGGTAATTAGGATATTTTTGGGGGCTTAAGCCTCAAACTGTTGTTCTTACCTTCGTGTGTGGGTTCCATTTATGTTATTACTCGTCTACATTGTAAATTCGTTTAACTTTAACCCTTGTTTGTTTGTGGTACATATACAAATAATCCATCCATCCGTCTAGCAACCTTTGGAGGTCCACCGCTGAACATAGGCCTCTGGGAATGGAAGTCACTACCGGAAAATAATAAATATAAATTGTCATAAACAATGCAGTTTTAATTTTTTTAATGTTATGGTAAATATTGTATAATTATTAGGGGTATATCAATAAAAAAACCATGGTCACAATTTGCAGTGCAGTGCCACATCTTGTACACAATCTCCTTAGTCGTATGTCCAGAGTAGGTATTTTATGCCATCCATTTTATTAACGTCATATTATAAAGAAACAAATATATCTTTACTTATGCTTTTATATATACCGACTTCACTAGTGCATGTTTTTCCTTGACAGCCCGACTAATTTCGGATCAATATGAGGTCCGCGCCTAATTTCATTAATGGTTAGCTTAAAGTGCTCCTCCTTATTTTTTTATCTATTTCTAGACTTTTGATTCCTAATTTGTGTTATACACCTTCAAAGTGAAGCTATTAAAAGATAAAATTAATGTAAAATCGAAACTATTTAATCTAATCATTATATTTGTATCAAATTCAGTGTAAATAAAGAATATGACATTTACAACCACCATCGTAACTATACTATTATAGTTCGGTTAACTATTAACTACATATTATAGTCTCGAGAACAATAGACAACAGAGTCTTGGGCCGCACTCCAAGAGACGGTGTTGTTTGCGAATTGTTTTAAATAAATTCCACTTCCACATTTCATGGCGCCGGTGCTGTCGACGATAAAACTCGGTGCGAGCTACACATCTCGCGGTGTGTCGAACGCTGGTAACAATTGCAACTTTGGAGAATTGTTTCTGCGGCGTGAGCTTTTTTAAAATATCGATCTCTTTCAGTATTACCTTCGATGTTTCTCTTCGGATTAATTGTACTTTATGACGCAATTCAATCAATTTCATCAATTTCTGTTTAATTTTGTGCAACCTTATTAATGATCGGCATTCCCTTTATGTGCGATTTACATGTAGAAATGTTGTTTTCTGCTATTATTGCCTACCCGTGTGTTGCTTTGCTCTACTGCTATGCGATTTGAATCGTTCTTGTGTCTAGACCATGATATTGAACCCATTATACTGACTGCCATTACAGCACTATCAATTACGTGCCTAGCAGCCCCCATTAATAGCTAAGCTGTACTTAGTCTTAATAAGTAGACACTAATTAGTGACGTCACAGCCACGAGCTAGTTCGCGTCAGACAAAGTGCGCGAGGGGAGGTATTAATTATTATTAGCGAAATGATTAATTACTCGACAAGAATTCCCCTTTACACGCTAGGAAGTGAATAGAGATGTGCTCGTATCGTAATATAATTATATGGAGGCACGCCGATAGCAATATATCATATTATAATAGCTAATGGTGAAGGAAGTGGCGCGCCATACTAATTACAAATACGAATACGGCTAACGTTTCGGAATGAAAGTGTAGCGTGAAATGGAATTATATTTTCCGCTGTCGTATGGAAAATTCTCGGAGTTTCCATGAAACTGTAAAGGGGAGAGGCAATCGTAGATATTAAAATTGAACTTTGCATCTTACATAGCACCGCCATTTTTTTCGTACACGAATATGATCTGGAACTGTGATCTGTGACAGTGACAACCAAATGGATAAAAATAACTATGTATTAATGGCAGTTAATG
>DWEI01003395.1:0-12882 GCA_018245875.1 Mysoria ambigua | reverse complement strand
AACGTAACTGGTGAAACGTGGGAGTGTTCTGCATTCCTCTGCCTACCTCTTCGGGGATTACAGGCGTGAAGTTACGTAATTGTATCTGTAGGTAATTCACGCTGCCTGATCTCAAGTCACAGCCAAAGTCTGTATTTAAGTCAGTTATTTACATAATTATGTATATCCTAAATAGATGTTTATGTATGTAGGTAATATGTATTTGTATATAATAGAATATGTAAATGGAAAAACACTACAGAAATATTCGTTTAACTGGGAAGCGACCCCCAAAGTAAAGACTCATTTATCAATCAAAAAGCTAACGGACCGCTCAATTTGTTCTCGTTATCATTATGTCATTATATATAATTTCAAATAAACCTCAAAAATGTCTTGAAATATTTAATCATGCCCGAACAGGTGACTTGAGTAATAATTAATGATTAGTAAGTTATACTGACGAATAAGTAGTACAGCTTATATTATTTAAGTCGTCATTTAGTAACATATAATAAACAACGCTGGTCCGATTTACGATCAACAAAAGCGGCTCGAGTGTCATACAGTTTACGATTCGTACTCACCCGCTCTCAGCGCGGCGGGAGTGTGGAGCCGTCGTAATTTCCAGCGGTACGACCTTGATCTGGATTCCACAAATAATGCTGTCTACTTAACTACATGACTGCCGATTGTTGATATCAATTAAATTCACCCATACGAAAGGACAGCAAGGATATATACTTTCTTTAATGAGTTACGACTTCTGTTTTTATTGATTCTCTTTATATAATTTTGTAATCTGACCATCAATTATCCAGGTCAATGGTGTACGGTTGTCGTCCCGTATGAATAATTGCATTATTAAGTCATCACAAATTCGCTAACCTTGACGGAACTAATATTAGCAGTGGGATCTATTGAACTGATATGAGCAGTGACATATGTCAGAATTAAACTTGAAACATCGTCATTCTCAACATATTTATGGAGAAGGGTTACTTTGATACGTTGCCACAATAGGCAAGAACATTATACATATATACATAATCTTAAGTTATGCAGGTTTCCTCGTGATGTTTTACTTGACCGTTACAACAAGTGTTATTTTAATGTAAAAACGTACTTAATTTGGTAAAGTGATTCTCTTTCTTGATCATGTTGAGTTTAATTAGCCACTTTGAAGATTCGATTGAACAATAGTATGTTGTATGTCGTTAGCCATAAGTGTAGCTTGCGCAGTCGGCCCTAAGGGCATTTGTAAGGCTAGGGCCAGTGGCTACATCACTACGAACGTGCAGCAGGTCGCTTGGCCCGCTGGCATTAGATACATATAATAAGCGATCGCAGTTCCGCACAATTGACCTATCGCTTCCTGTTTCCGCTAATATTAGCCTAGACATATCTTTAGAGTAAACTCATTCGGATTACAAATACTTGTTTTATATTGGTATATCACACATAAGAAAACTCACAATATTGAAGCATCAACTCTTACGATGCTGGTTGTTAAAATTTTAAATTTAGGGTTAGATTATGATCTGATCTAATTTTACTCGTAATTGAGGAACACTTGAAAAAAGAACACGACAGTTATATAAAACCGTATTACTATGATTTAGTATTAGTATTTTGAGATAAACATATCAATTCTTAGAAATAATCGATCTAACTCAATCTTTGTAAAAACTATACTGAATATATGATTATCACATGGCAGGTGGCTTAAGCGTGACCTTGGACGTGAAATGGAGTCCAACGAATAGTTAATATTTAAGTCATGTTTAAGGTCGCGTAGAACAATTCTTTTTTTATTTTCATTCATTCATGTCATACCGATTAATACTATACTTTTAATTTTTGTCTACTCTATCTAACAGATGATACTTAAACATTCATATAATTGTAGACAGCTGCGTAGGAGCGTTGATCATTTATAACATAGAAATCGGACCGCTGTTAATAGACCACCTTCCACCACTCTGTGTGATCTCAACAGGTAGTACGACAACAGTCGGGCCGTTACTCGTTCCGGAAGCGCACAGAAGGTTGCTTGAAGCTATATATTGGGCGCGGGAGGTGCGCGCGCGCAGACACCGTTGACAGACGGCGTGACCGTGACACGAAACGTAAGTGTTGTGTCTGTTCAGTGATGTGTGTTTGTGTTATATTTAAATGACGTGTTAAAAAGTTTGTTATGATATCAGTTTTAAATATTAAAAGAACAATTCTTTTAATTGAAATGTTAGGTGTTTATCTGTGGTTGTGTGTCGAATTTAATGTTAAATAAGGTTTACTTTTCAAAAGATTATTAACAATCGCTTGCAGGGACAAGAAAAAAAAAACAAAAGTACATATAACCGGTGTTCGTCTTATAAGTAAACAAGTAACTACATTTATCCAATATATAAATTAAGCGATAAATATATATAGTATAGCTTCTTTGAGAGCTTTAAGCGGTTACGTACTGAATTAATAAAATAATAATATACATCTGCTGATAGACCAGTACCATCGAAAGCAGGAAACGCAATATCTTAAAATATTTTATAACTCATTTCAATACCCACAGAAGCGTTCTATACATACCTGTGCATCGAAGATCGTTATATGTCATACATACCGTTCTAATTTATCACCAATAAAATTTTATCACATAAATCATCGTCCTTAATATTTATTATGAGTTCTTTTGTTAAATTTAATAACAGTATTTGAAAAAATCATAAATAAATCTCAAGTTTTGAAATATTCTTTGAGTTCCGAACAAAATGTCTGCAAATGAAGTATACTTAAAATACAACCAATTGAATTGATAATTCAATTTAAACGAGTTTATATTTTAACTAGATAGTATGGAATGTTCACTCATCTGCGATCGTCTTCTGTTTTTATTTTGTCATTTATTCTCCACAGAACAAAACCCAACATAACTCTATATACGCAATACCGAATTTTTATTGATTTTTTCTATCTATATCTAACATTGTTCTAAATATATCTAAAAAATGTTCATACCAAAAATTAAATTGACAGTTTTTTGTTAGGTGAAAATAACTTTGTTACTGTTACGAAAATGAACACTCTGCGTTATAAGAAAATTATTGTTTATTCAGGCACGAGCTCAGGCTTTTTTTATTGAAAAGAGCTGAAAAATTTTACGTCTGACATTTCGCAAAGATGACAAATGGACATGTTAGAAAAATAGACAGGACTTTTTTAGAAGTAGTCCGTAATGATTTCTGAAATATTTAAACAGCGTCACTTTGACACCGTCATTTTATATCATGATTAAGTACAGACTGCGTTTTAAAAATTACTTTGTAACGTTACAACACCTGTGATCCCTGAAAAGGTAGGCAGAGAAGTATAGTAAACTTCCACGTTTCACCACTTACGATGACGTCCCATCATAGAACAGACGATGGGGCCACCGGGCCCCAATTCAAATTCCGAACAACTATAAAAAAATCTTAAATAAAATCTTAAATATAAGTCCCGGGATTAGAACCTACGACCTACAGATCAGCAGTCGCGCTTGTAAAATTCAACCAACGAGGCGGTAAACTTATAACTGCTTAGTTACCAAGGGTCGCTGTTTTGTTCCAATATCTGGTGCAGGTTTGGTTCTTATAAGAAACAATAACTCATAGTATGTAACGGCCAGACTATTTTGAAGCTAGTTTAGTAAATATATTAATGTTTGTACATTTATTCTTTCTTGTTGGCGAATGTTTGACAAATGTTTGTGGAGAATTATTTTAATTTTACAAAAAGATATTAATGTTAGCTCCTTTGAATAAAAGTGGATAACTTAACAATATTTTCTATTGTGTTTGTACAAACAATTATATTTAAGCAAAATAAAAATATTTATGTCTAAAAGATTTATAGTCAAAATATTAGAAAGATTAATCAAATCTTTATAGTTTCAATGCCAATCATTCTCACAAACTTCATGCAAGTTATAATAAATGCGATACTTTAATAGGCACATAAATCAAATGTTCTAGTGAGGGAATGCACAAAATAACGTAGATAGATTTAATATTTTTTGTGGCTTATTGTTATGAATTTCATTGTAAAGCTAATTATTACGAATTTTTTGCAGCTCAATATGTGTTGCATCGTCCTCCTAGCAGCCATGATGGCAGCAGTTCAGGCTCGTCCCGGCCTACTCTTCGCCGAACCCTTACAACCCATTGGTATTCAGTACGCACAAGATTCTGGACCCGCCGTACATGCTCATCCAGCTGTAGTACAGAACGCCGCCAGCGAAGCCCTACTTCCACGGGAGCTTCTCAAGTCCAGAGACTTCTATGACGACCCATCTATAGCCGCAGGTCTCGCTAAGGAGTCCTGGTTCACTAAAAAGGAAATGCAGGTGGTGGAACGCGAAGCGGAGAAGATTCCGCGTGAAAGGATCTACCACATCGTTAAAAACGCTGGCTTCTTGGACAAACATTAAATCGGAAACGATTTTTAATTTTTCGTTGCGTATTTTAAATTTTTAGCCACAATGTTGATAGTTTCACACATAATGTTATAAACAGTTCGTAGAATATTTTACCATTTCAATTTTTTAATTATACCTAAGTATACATATGTTACGCTTTAGTTTTGTATATAATTTACAATAATGTTTGTAACTAGCTAAGCATAACTTAATTTTAATTAGCATAACTTATTTCGTATCTGGTTATTTATAATATCGTCAACACAATATATCTATTTATTTTTATTTTAATATTATCATATTTCCAAAAAATATATAGTTCATGTTTATGGAGGAAGAAAATGTTATTTTGAATCAACATTTTATTCATCGATAAGTCACGCAGCTTTACTTTTGGCACGTTCACCTTTGTTAGTTATAATTAGTCATAAGTACAAAGGAATAGACATGTATTTATAATTTTATAACTCTAGTATTTGGTCGACACTAATTACTGTAAGATACTTGTAGCACTGTAAATAATTACACTCTCAGCGTCACCTCGTAACTGTATATTTAAACTTTTATTTGTAATATTATTTTTTAAGTAATAGTCTAATTGTAATTTTGTAAATAGTTACCGATATTATTATACTTTAATTTATAATAAGTTATTTAAACTTTACTAATAGTTATTTAGCATAATAATATTTAAGGACATATAAGCAAGTGTAATTAAGTATATTTTTCTATTATTAGCGTTTTATAATATTAGTAGGTAATTGAACTGTGATCTCGAACAATAAGTGCATAATGTAAGTTATTGTTCTCGTAAGTTAATAATTTATTGAAATAAACCAAGTGTTGATAATTTGTGTTTGATTGTCTACACCAAATTCTGTACATCACAATCGGCGCCATAAGAAGGTTTTTTGAAGCTCCTTCCTCTTTTACAAGTGACCCAACATTCGTGTATTGGTTTCTGAACAAAATCTGTAAAAATAAACCAAATACATCTCCAACGCACTTTGTATCTTGACAAAAACAGGTCTTAATTGAGTTTAACATTTTGCTTTATGAAAGATTCGTTGTTATTCTAATTCTAATTTTATTTCATTGAACAATTTAACTGCCTCGTTGGTCGCGTTGGTTGCATGCTACAGAACACTACAGAAATTTTCTAAATAAGATTGTCTTCTAGTGACTCCGAATCTGGACTTATGCCAGGTGAATGGCAATAAGCCGCCCACGTGCTCTATATACGGACGTAAATGTAACTGGTGAAACATGGAAGTGTATTACATCGTTACACCTAACCTTCCCATCGGTAGTTACAATCAACACCACCAACGCGACAGTCGAACTGCTTAAAAACGAAAAACGTAACTTCACGCCTCTTATCCCGAAGAGGTAGGCAGTGATATGCAAAACATTCCCACGTTTCACCGGTAACGTTTACGTCCTACTATGGAATAGGTGGTGAGTCCAATTGCCATGCATCGGGCACATATCCAGACACCGAACCATTACTAGAAAATCTAAAATAGAATCTAAAGAGATTCAATCGATCTGTCAATCAATCTAAATAAGCTTATGATAGGTAATTACAGAGAGAGAAAAGATTTTAACGTGGCGACCTGTATATCTTTTTAGGGGTTTGTTACCTTTTTTGCTGTCGCAGTTGAATTCATGCATATCACATGTGTCAATGAAGGTCCGCATTTCGCCGCACGAGTCCATCCCGCACATTGGGACCTGATCGTGACGACAGATGTCAGCGATTTTGCATTCTTCCTCTAACTGGATCAAATAGCGTAAACAATTAAAGAAACGATTACACGGCGACATATGAAAGTATACTTATACTGAATTAAGTTAATAAGCGTTCGTCGGTTTTGTGAAGCCACCGTATAAAATATTGGATTCAACTAGCCCAGTGATCGTGGTCAGCATATGTGTGGCTGACCGCTAGTGCGGGTTAGAAAAATACTTATAATATTAAGCGATTTATTCCTTTGAATGGTCTGTTGTGCAACAAATTAAACTTATTATTAAGCCAATCGGTTTTTATTTAACATAGATTCATCGAACGAATTGTCGTTAAAATATACGAAGGGTTGAGTGCTAAGTTGATTAAGTTATTATATATTAATGACTACCTATGGTTTATATATTCGTATTTCGACTCACCTTTGCTCCATCTATGTGAGAGTAAGATTGTTGTATGAATGACGAAAATATAAAAAATAAAATATTAGTTTTAATGAATAGTTGAAATGAAAACATATTTTCGTCATGTCACTTGGCATTTCCGTATGAAATAAGAACACATGTATGAAGTATCTAACATGAAAATAATAATATAATAATAATAATATCTAATAAGTTGAAGACGAAATCAACAAAAATAATATTCTTTCTTCGTGCCGTTTATAAAATTTTCTATTTTCTTAGTACAAATAAAAATTATTTCATCGCAAATAATAATAATATTTTATCGTATACCTTATCGTATCAAATCGTATTTGCTCTATATAAATATAGATATATTTCTGATATTCGATCAAAATTCAACAGGCTTTCTATTCGATTTCAGTGGAATACTCATATACACTTTGCAGTTAGCGCGTTATGTTAAAATCAACTTTTCCTCCCCATTCGGAGTCACAGTTTACATCTCTAGCCAGCCTCAACTCTGTCTATCAGTTCTCATGAACACATACCCATTCTCAGTCAGCTTCGTTATTCCATATGCCTCATAAATCGTTTACCCCTCTTGTTATCCTCACTTTGGAGGACATGTAGAAAAATCGACGCAGGTGTGTCAATCATAACATATTCAAAGCTGCCAACTTCAGAATCAAATACATATTGTATCTATTATATTACATTGTTATAATATTTACGTTACTAAACATAAATGAAAGTATCGTATTTATTAGTTCGGTTTAGCAAAACAATTTATAATAACGTATAAACAACATTATTAATTTCATTGTACAAGGATGGAAAAACAAAATCGTTTGAACGATGAAGCGATAAAAACACGACAGGCGTTTGATATTTAAAATGTACTCTACAAAGAACAAAAACTCGTGGGCGGGATAGGTACAACGTCTTTAGATGGCAAAACACGTGGAAAAATGTTGAGGGGCACCAGCGCGCTGCGATAGGTCAAAGGTTGGCCGCAATTGTGATACATTTTTGCCCTGACAAATGTTGAATCAATAAAACGTGGGACGAAAATCATCTTTATTCGCGTCTACATAACAAGCGCGGTTGTGGAATATAGTTTAAGAAGGGGACGGCGTGAGATAAATTTGCTGGGGTGGGGAGCAGGGAGGGGGCAGGTGGATTGGTACGTCAGATGTTTTACAAAGCTTCGACGATATTATAATACAGTTTTAGCAAAATTGCCAGACTGAGATATAATCTATAAATATACATACCAGTAAGCTGTTAACATTTCGCTGAATTTAAAGGTCCCTTGTAATAAGGAATCGCTTCGATATAATAATGCCGTATTAAGAACTGGTCCAGATTACAATAATACGCATATATTATTTATATGATTATGTATCAAATAAAATTTTCTAATTTTGAATTTCTAGTAGTGGTACGGAGTCCGAATGTGTGCCCGATGCATGGCAATAGGCTCACCACCTGAGCCTATTGCCATGCCTATTGATATAAAATTCGTCCTTTTTCTGTTATCATTCACAAGTCATCTGATTTCTAGGTTTTAACGTTTAGTACGAGTAAAACGACATATAATTTATATCAATTTAAAACCATTTCTTTAGTTGCTGTGTACTAGCAAAAATAACAATAATATCATCGTTTATTAGAGCTTAAACCGTATGTGTCTTAACTGAAATTTCTAAGCTATTTTTACTTCTTAAATAAAAAAAATAGAGAAATTTAATATCTCTAGAATCATTGTTAATTATGTCTACAATTCTAATTAATGTCTGTTAACTCCTTTGAGGTTCAGATTGCAGTCGGCTCTGAACTCGGGCTTCTTAAAGGACCGGCCCCGCTTGCATGTCACCCAACATTCGTGAATAGGACGTTGCTTGAAATCTGAGAACATTGTAAAAGATTGTTTACTTGCTTGTTATCAACGTTAATGAATTTTATATGAATTATGGACTTAAGAAGATAAACATAGACACTTTTCTTTTCTAAGAGAAAAAATATCACGAAGAGTAATTGTTTGTCTGATTTAACATTAGTAGTTACGAGCTCCGCTTGAGCTGTCTTAGGGTTGGAAGATTTTTGCAATTTAAAATATATAGTGTCTTAACCCAAATAAAACGTTATCAACACACTGATTTTATTACAAATCGGTGTTTTAAGTAACATCACGTCTATAATCCTTGAAGTGATAGGTAGAGATACTCCTGTCACATTAAAATCACTACTCTCCCATGTTTACCAGTTAAGTTGACATTTGGAATAGATGGTAAGTATATTGCCATACACTGGGCAAATATCTAGAAAAACGTACTCCGAGATTTGAACCTACGATTCCTTGAATGGCAATCGCGTTTGTAACCACACAACAAATCAACGAGCTGTTTAAAATAAAACTGCTAAATGGATATTATTATAGAGATATATGTAACATTTTTTTAATACTTAACTGCTACATATTCGGTAAGAGATTACTAAATAGGAATGTAGTAGTAATTAAAAAAATATTACATGTGATCGCAGTTTGTATAATCTTTAGTATTTTGCGCATATTGTCCAAAAAATCGTATACTTTTCTGGTCTTCATATTTTTCTTCAAACCGTGTGCAGTTTGTTAACCAGCGCTCGTTCAATATGGCTTATAAACGTTATGATTTTCATTCTATGAAATCACCAATATCTGTGTGCAACCTCGCTTTTGCCATTTGCACTTCGCTTTTGCCATTTTAACTTTACCTTTTTTACTGTCGCAATTGAACTCGTGCATGTCGCACGTGTCGATGAACGTCCTCATTTCGCCGCACGAGTCGATGCCGCACATCGGCACCTTGTCGTGTACGCACAGATCGGCTACCTTGCACTCCTCCTCGTTCTGAAATGTACCTCGCAACATCACGCCTGTAATCGTCGACGAGGTAGGCAGCAGTGTGTAGTACACTCCCACGTTACACCCGTTACGTTTGCGTCCCACTATGGACTAGGTGGTGAGCCTATTTATATACACCGAAGACATATTCAGACTCTGACCCACTGCTGGAAAAACTAAGCTAGAAATACAATGGCGATCGTCTCGGGGTTTGTACTGTATTAATGGACAACTATTCTGAGTCTGCCAACCCGCACTAGGCCAGCGTGGCAGACTGCGGCCTTAACCCTTTCATTCTGAGAGGAGACCCATGTTCCAGCAGTGGAACGATAGAAGGGTTGATATCGAATGGACAAATGTTTCCACCACAATTATTTTTATTATTTGTAATTTAAATATACGGTAAAATTGATAAAATGTTGCATCAAATTACGCGTTTACTTACCTTCATAGATTCACTGTGCGTGTTTACATATGCTATGTGTGAAACATAGACAGCTGAAAAAAAATATAATGAATGAAGTTTGCGTTTCGTGACGATTACGATAGATTACGAGAAATGTGCTTTATTGTATTTTCTATTATGCTGATGCGTGCGCAAATTGTATTTAATTCTAAAGTTTTCCCATCTCTATGACATGGAGCTACTAAATAAAATTCCGAAAATATGTATTCATGAGCGTCGGCAAAAAATGGGGATTTTTCAGTGCTTGTTTTTGCCAAAGCTTCGATTTTTCCATTCAGTTTTTTAAGAGGGCTGCTACCATTAGTGTCAGTTCGGTATCAGTACTTTTAGAATCAGTACCAGGGGCGTAATATTCTTATCAGAATCTCAAAAAGAATTAATGTGCTGAAATTTCGTAGCTTCCTATAATTCTTAGCCAGCAATAGAAAAATAGCCGAATACACATAAATGCAAACTGTGTAAACTTACCTAAGATTAAATACATCGTGGAACAACATATTCTATAATGAAAATCTTAATGTCTCTTTGTATGTTTTCTTAATAATATGTTCAATTAAAGCGATCCTTGGACAAACAACTTTTCGTAGCACTATGATAAAAGTAGCTATACCAAAGTAGGTTGAAATGAAATATAAATATGGAGAATTTTATTTCACAACAAATACGCGGTAATAAAAAAGTAATGAAATTCTTGTTTCTTTATAGAATACCTTTGCGCAAGTCGTTTGAATAATATTATTTATTTATTTAGACTAAATCTGTAGAAGGTCTAAGGCTTGCGATCATAGCTGTTCATTAAGAGGACGTAGTTAAGAACACATTAATTTTATTAAAATATCTTAATAAATCGTTTATGAGTGTTATTGTCCCTTTTTATGTCTAGCAAAATCTAGCACACGTTGCCTGAAATCTATCATTGATTGAATGATGACACACCCTATCAATAAATTTATTAAATAATCAATTAATTATCTATTGGTTTCGAAGCGCTTACGTTGATCAATTAATTATTAGTTAAGTGGGTGGTTAGAATGATCAGTCAAATGTTGATTGATCAGTTCAATACGTAATTGATTATTCTATAATAACCGATTATTCTGTAATCGAAACTTCTGCATACTAATAACCTACAAAATCATACATGGCGAAATATTAAGAGATAATGCCAATAACATCAAAATGTGTAGCGAGAAAATATTCTTTGCGTTCAAATATCTATTTACAATATGTTTACCGTGATCTGTTACAAGAGATATATTTTTTAAGTTACAGCGCCATCTGGTGGCGAATTGAAACAATGTAAACAGGATACAATACTTCTGCACGGAAAATCATCTATCCGTGTCGATTTTCATTGTGGACAGTTAAGTTGTATTTCATGCGTGTCAGATAAACCAATACCATTAATATATAGATCGGAAAAATTTAATAAGTCCGACATGGCATGGTTAATATGACAGCTATGGTGCAATTTCCTCGAATAATCGCACAACAAGCTTCTGTAATCCAATATTGACGTCTTGGCTAGCAATAAATCTTATTTCCTGATATGTAGTCCGGTTAAATGATCTTGATTGTCTATTTTACTATGATATAGTTAACTGTTTGAATTTATTTAAATATTTAGCTACAATATACTGCTGAGATAATATATCAGGTATGTAGATTAATTAGGTACCACCTACTCATTACAATTTTATATACATGTTTTACAACGAAATAAACATAAATATTTTGCTCAATAATTTTCATTTGTTAAATAAAAACAGTTTCATTTGTTAAATAAAAAATAGTAGAATGTTAACAAATAAGATCCTCTTCATTTTGAACCTACGCAATTTAATTAATGTTTTGAAACATGCCTACCCACGCGCTGAACCTTTAATTACGACAGAAACCCGAATGGTTGAACCTTTGTTAATGTCTTCAATTACTGATAATTATATTTTAATACTTATTTAAATAATACAACTTTTTGAGTAATAAATATTTGAAGCGTATATTGAAGTAAACATTTTATTAAAAGTTAAATAGTATCAAGACTATTACAATGTGTAATATAAATGGCGTCTCGTTCCATCTTGACCCATTTAGTCGATAGCGGTGGGTAAGAGATCGGCATGGAGTTCTCATTATCCGGTATACACTCCTTATATGACGTTGATTTAATGTCTTTTTTCTAGTATTAATGCTATTTGAAAAATATACTCAACCAATTCTGTATAATCTTAGTCTTTTAAGTAACTTTGTCTAGCATGTCCGATTCAAAGTATTGTAAAACCTAATTTTTTTTGTCATATTAATTCATATTTTAGCGAGTTTGATGGTAACCTTACTCATATTGACAAGCAATATAAAAATGGACAAAATAGAGGATTATTCAAAAGAGGTAAGGCCTTAATTTAGTGATATAATGTATGTACATATAACGTCTATAAAGTATAGTGTGCGTATTCTTTAAAATGTATTTAGATACACGTCAATTTAATAATTTCCCCAGGATCTTAGCAAGCGCCAAGTCCAGAATGAAAAACGATTAACACCAAAGGAGAAAGAATTTTTTGTATTTGTAGAAGAAAAACTAATTCAGCACTCGCAAGCGCTGGAACATCTTGTAAAATTGGTTCATGAAGCTATAAGCGCTTTAAGAGCACTAGCTGAAAACGTAAGTCGAAATGTCGAGGAGCCCAAATTACCAGAGAAAGTAGAACCTTATCAACACGAAGCAGAAGGAAGAAGTGGTGATATCAATGAGGTATATGAACATCCAATTACAAAGTTTGGAAAGAAACTTCCAAAATATAGTGTGTTTTATAAACATATGTTTATGAGGTATTTGGAAAATCATTCCGAACCTACACCTGTTGTCGCCAAAAATACCAAAATGAGATGAAATATTTTGGTGTACTAGTAAAATTCTCCCAATTGTTTGTCCTTTTT
>DWEI01003394.1:0-12883 GCA_018245875.1 Mysoria ambigua | reverse complement strand
TTCAAAATTGCTATCTCATAAGCAATTATCTCGGTCCATTTGGATACATCATTGATAATACACACGCCTATAATTACAGCTATTTCTCTCCATGTTATTCATTGGGACACGCAAAACAAATGCGCAAAGCTATTTCTAACCTAACTCAACGAGTTAATTTATTCAACAAATTTTACGACACATTTCCTTCCGAGGCAAAGCGATTTTTGAATGTCAGAAGAAGGATAATGAATCGTATTTACATAATTAGCATTAACAATGAAATCCTAAACTAACTTTGTATGCAAATGAGGATGACATTGAAATGGAACCGTATGCATATTACGATCGGACACCGTCACAGCGGGCTACTACGGTTGCATTTTAGTGTTGTCGTTTGAACACATCATTTTTTGTTGGACAACTTTGAACCGTGAAAAAAATGTACGGACCGATTAGTGCACCCATGAATAAACAATCGACGGGCCGCACAGCAATGAAATCAACATACAACGATAACGAAATAGAATGAATAAAACGTGTAACAAACAAAACATATTTCGATGGTATATAAACAATCCCGCAATACAAACTGTGCACAGCACCGTGTTACCGCAAATTCGCTGCGAGCAAGTTTATGCGCGCGCATTCACTGTACTATAATTACGCTCTATCAATGCGGTACTGGCTTATTGAAAGCCTGGTTGGGGGGCGGGGGACATTAAGATGATGGCCGGCTTGTAATTTGATGGATTAAGGAACACACCCGCGGGCCTAACAACGTGTAATGACGATCACCTAAAAACATCTTGATCGCGCCGCCGATCGCGAGCCGATTGATAGAATTGGCATTGGACGGTGTTTTCCGACACACATATGTAACTAGATGACGTGAGTCAATAATAAAAATAGTAAATGCAAAGTCGTAGATTGTGCATAAGACGACATGAATAAAACGGACACTGAAGATGTCACGGGTATAAAACCTATAACAAACACGATGAATATTGTCAGTAAAAGTATTCTAGAGAAACTTTAAGGAAGATATAGCAAACTAAATAAGATGTTAAAACGGAGCATAATGAAGGCAGAAGTATATAGTAGTACCCTAACACGTTTCACCAGTTATGTTTACGTCCCACCATAGAATAGATAATGAGCCTATTGACATACACCAGATATAAATGGAGCCTCCATTAAACATTTCAACGTTAAAAACAACCACTAAAATTCTCAATTCGAGAATTTAAGTTAGAAAGTCCTTCAGTACCAGATCTAGGAATCTAACCCAGGACTCGAACAACAGTTGCGTTTGTCCTCATATGAGCTACTATGCAATTAGATAAAAAAGGATGAATGAAAAAACTCAGCAATAACCAATATAAAAGAAAAGAAAATAACGCACAGTTCCGATACCCTATACATAAATAATGCAAGAGATATACATTTTTTGCTTATTGTAGCGCTGATCCTTACTAACCCTTAGATATTCACCCGACGACAATAGCTATTAAGCAGAATCTCACTAAACTTTCGCAAATATATAACTCAATGCTACATTAGCGATAGATTGATGAGTGATGGTAATAAACGGCAGTAGAACGGAGACCGCCACATGTCCGGCATCTTTTATGCGAGCTATCGATTAGTGGGAACTGTCATTATAACAACAATATTATTGCCCTTATATGCCTTTAAGCAAGATTTCACAATATTAAGTCATTAAATATTCACTGCCACGATAATAGCAAATAGCGTATAGAATGAATAGTGTAAGACAAATTTTAAAATGTAAAAGCCCGGAGTATCCCTTGTAGGGGCGTGTCGGCCGAGCCCAGCGGCCGTGGAGCCGGTGAGAACCTAGATGAACCCAATGCGCTAAATGTCAATACAATGTTTACTTAAGGGGCAATTAATGTTTGATGAGACTGCATGAGATAGGAGAGTAGGAAAAGTGAACCATGAGGGTTGCCAACGACAGAATCATGGAAACTTATTGAAAGAACCTGAAAACTAGCACAACTAAAAGGAAGGACATTATTAATTTCATCGTTGTGAAAAATAATAATCGTTGATGTTAGTACTTAGTACTTAAAACTTTGAAAATATTTTTCACAACAATTATTTTGCTTGAAATTATAACGTAACTTCACGCCTCTAATCCCCGAAAAGGTAGGCAGAGGAATGCAGAACGTTCCCGTGATTTACCAAATACGTTTCAGTTCCACTATGGAATAGGTAGTAAGCCTATTGCCATGCATAGAGCACATATCCAGACTCCGAACTACTACTAGAAATTTTAAATTAGAAAAATTTGTAGTGTTCGACCCGAGAATCGAACCTGGGACCTCCCGCTCGGCAGTCGCACATGCAACCAACACGACCAACGAGGCAGTTCAGGCAGGCTTGAAATTATAAATGCAAAATAGTTCACTTAACCGAACGGAGAATAAATAATTTTATACATATCACGAATCATACGTTCCGTAGATAGATACAGAGTAAATTCACAAACAAAATCTAGCTACAAGCCAACCAACCAATACCAATCATAAAGCCGGCCTGAATACAGATAAGGCAACGCAAGAGATATTATTGGCAGATAACGAACCGCCGGCCTCCTTGGCTATAGCAAAATCTTGAGCGCCTCGAATCGCCAGATAAATCAGCAATGACGTTGGCCGGCGATTAAAATCCGTGTCGTTGCGGGACATTCGAACGAGCGGTGCCTCGTGAGAACACGGCCAGCTGCGGTCGTCGCTCGGGCCACGTCCCACGTCCGGTGGTCATGTTGAACGCTGTATTTGAACTGGTGAAATATTCGGCACGGAAACTGCGGAAGGTCACGAACCTAGTCGCAGAGGCCGCAGTGAGACGGAATATGGACTGGTTGGATGACGCTTATACCCCTATGTATCGCTCTCCATCTGTAAATAATGATTATCAGCAAACTGTAACTGAAACTGACCTTCTAATGTGTACTTCGAAACTAGATATAGCCGACAAAAATTTACAATGCGCGATGACCAGTCATAACCCTAAGTATAACGCTTTGAATAGTTTCAGGAGTACAAGCATTTTTGTTTCAAAATCTAATTGGCTTGATCCGTTCATGTAAGAGTTGGATTATCGTTAGCGAATTATAATATTATCATAACAAAAGACTGGCACATTGATTTAGTGGTTAGAGAGTCTGACTGCTGACTTGGGGGTTGTAAATTCGTTGCCCGCCTGGGCCAATATTGATGACAAGCACAAGTTTATTTTGTATCTGAGTTTTAAGATCCATCTATTTAAGTAACTGTATATGATAAGTTCGTAGGCTTTCTGGTTAACACAGCACAGACTTAGGTTACTTTAACATCAGGGAACACGCTGTGGAGATGTTCCGAAATGCTTATTATTTGTTTTCATAGATAGTCCTAGTTGAATAATCCTAGTACAGTTAAAAAAAACATTCGGGTGACACTTGAATGTCTCGTGGGAACAAGGACATGGAATTTTGACTTCGTATTCCCTTGAAAGAACAGTCGCGACGCTGAAATGCATCACGGGATTGACCAAGACTCATTTGACTGTACTAAAGTTCTAAATATATTTAGGTATAACGCATTACATTTGCCTATTTTTTTAAACTAATAAGCCTTAGATAAAAACTTGTAATACAGGTGTATCGTTTGACATAAAGTTATATACATTTTTTCTCTCTCATTTGCGATGAATTATCCACATAAATATTAATTAGGAAATTTATATGCATAGTTTATTAACTGATAGGTTACCTTTAAGGATAGATCGCCTAATCTGAAATCAGATAACCCTGTGCGTAATTTCCAAAAATTAGTATTGCCGTTTCCGAATACATTTTAAACATTTGAACAAAATGTTTATGAACTGGTCATGAAGAGAACGCTAACTGTAGAACACAGGACCTGTCGATAGGCAGTCCCACACCGTAATTGATTTCCTATCATTAATAAAACGCTTATCATAAAGCAAATAATTCAAACAGTACAGAGATATTCACGTGCAACCATAATTTGCCTCGGCCATTGTGATGCGGTACCAAACGATGCGGGCACCTCGCCTCCGTACACTTTCGCCGTCGGATGCCGACACGCGCCGGGCCGTTGGCGTCGCGGAGTATGAACGCCGTGCGCCGTCCGTCCGCAGAGCCACCGATATGCCATTTGTAAATTCAAGCAGCAACGTGCTGCTCGCTCCAACCAATTACTGATTCACTATTCAAATTATTTGTTCTTAATCGTTATACATTATTAAAATCATTGTTATGCTCTAAGGTCTCAATGTATTTTTTTTTGTTTTATATAAGTTGCAGTCGTATTCATACAATCATTCATATTTACAATAAATAATTATATCCATAGTTTATAATAACATAAATAAATATGTCTCTGAAAAACATGATGTAGATAATATTTTTTTCAATATCCTCTCCTTTTATTGATTTCTAACAGAATATTACGCGCTTTTGAATTTTCGATATTATTAAACCTCCGCTTATGTAATTTTTGCTTCGTTTGAATAAATATTTAATATCAAGGGTCAATCAAACACAACTTTAATTACATGCAAATACAGTTTATATGGTTGGGTAAACGCAATAAAATCCACAGCCAAACACTGATTTAATGTATACGTGTGTCATAAATTGAACGTAATAACTTATACATTACCGAGTCGCCGAGCCCATTACTGAATTACCAAATAAATTACCAATTTACCGATTACATTACCAACTTACCGAATACATTACACAATTACCGCATATATTACAGAATATCGCGCCTTTTTTGAAATGCAACAATAAGACATGCAGTTACGCTTACGAAATAACAATTAACGCTTAGACGAAACAGATTGCCTGCAAATAAGACAACACTTTAATGTATGTTATAAATTCGTTCGAACTAAACAACGAAATGCGCTCGGTGGGAGTACCAGAGCCTTTAGTCGAACTACTCGGACATGCTTTATACCAACGCTCAAATGTCGCTTCGCATTTCATAAGCGATACTTTCGTCTACTCAGTATAAAACACGTAATATAAAAAAAATAGTAACTTCACACATGTAATCCCCGAAGAGGTAGGCAGAGGAATGCAGAACACTCCCACTTTTCACCGGCTAATTTACGTCCCACTGTGGAACGGGTGAGGCTATTGCCATGCATCGGGCATATATCTAGACTCCGAAATACTATTAGAAAATCTAAATTAGATTTTTTTTTATGTTCCACTCGGGAATCGAACCTGACACCTCCTGATCGGCAGCCGCACTTGCAACAAACACGGCCAAGGAGGCAGTCATAATATTATTATTTAATTAAAAAAATATCAATGACGTCAAACTAATTGCGCAGGCGAATGTTGCAATGCGCAATTTATTAACAACAAACATATTTACATCTAGCATCGAGCGTGTAATGACTGTGGGGGGATTTATGAAATTTCAATACAATAATTATAATTGACGGCAACATGAAAGGCTAAGGCTTATTGCACGGCATCAGACGGCAATTTACTCCGAATCTTCCGTCGCGGACAACAGCATTTGGCAATCGCACTCAAGCGCTATTAAAACGTAAGCTCGAATAGCGTTTCATTTAACCAAACTCATATCTATTAGAGCGTACTACGAACGATCGATTATATTGAACTATCTATTTGTTCACCGCTGTTACTGTACATCTCGCCATTGGCATTTGGTACTAAAATAATTAGTAAACATCATGACTGCTTCTTGGTCGTGTTGGTTGCATGTGCGGCTGCCGATCTGGAGGTCCCGGGTTCGATTCCCGAGTCGAACGCTACAAAAATTTCTAATTTAGAATTTCTAGTGGTGGTTCGGAGTCTGGATATGTGCCCGATGCACGGCAATAGGCTCACCACCTATTCCATCGTGGGACGTAAACGTAACTGGTGAATCGTGGGAATGTTCTGCATTCCTCTACCTACCCCTTCGGGGATTACAGGCGTAAAGTTGCGTATAGTTAGTAAACAATAATTGTTCTTCTCATTAGTAGTCTCTGCGTAGGAGGATTTCGGAGTCATGTACATGAAATTAAACATAATATAAACATGTAGGTACTATTCAAACTATTCGCAAACTAAAATGTATATTGATATGCGAGTAAAATAACGCAGCCCAGATACTGAGAGCCGGCCGACTTGAAATGGGCTATTTGTGTAACAAACATACTAGAAATAGGCAGCAGGTGCAAGGAACAAATTTGTATAGCACAATTCACATCATCAATCTATCTTTCACATTGCCTTATAAATCTATTTATTTATTCCTAGTCTTCGTAAAACGGAATGTATTAAAAAGGGGCATAGTGGAACATTTGACATTGACCAGCTATCGTAAACATAAACAGCACTAGGTCAGCAGGGGTCATAATGTAGTGGTAATCACTCGACACTCGCGGAGCGAGAACGCGTTGCGTTGAATTAAGCAATTAGAACGCATACAGTTGGAACAGATTAAACACCTCGGTCTCAGGCCGGAACGAGTGATAGCACGATCAAACGAATCGACGAGTTAGCATGAGACTGAGAATAATAATAATAATATCTTGGGACATCATACACGGCCATCTGATCAAAAGCCTCGACAGCCCTCTTGTTACGGCAACCCGATAAACAATTACTATCAAACAACGATTACTTTTAATGTACTCCATTTAGATCTAGACAGAATAAAAAGATATTTGTGCCAAGCACATAAATTAAGGGTGGTTAATCGAACCAACGACCAGCTCAATTCGAAAATTCGTTAATATTTTTCGAGATGAATCGCACAGAACAACAGCCACTAAGTTGCCCTTCATCATCATCAGCCCAGTGCAGCCCACAGCCGGACACAAGTTTCCTCTGAGAGCATCCATCAATAATTCCCACGGTGGGTGTGGGATGTACACCGCAGAATGGCGCCGGAGGTTGAGGGTTCCTACCCAGAATAAATATTTGTGTGATGAACACAAGTATTTGTTCTGTGCCTGGTCGTTAAAAATATCTATTTAAGTTTTTATATGTATGTATATATGTAGTTTATTAGCCGTCTGGTTACCATACCGCAAGCACTCTTGACGCTTACTTTGGGATCAAGTGGCCGTGTGTGGAGATGTCTCATAATATTTATTTATATATAATCAGCTTGTTGCACCGTCTCCACTGCTGCCCATAGTCGTCCAGGGCATGTAACTGTGCCTACACTGCGCGCGCCGTACCACGCTCCGCCAGCACCGGGTTTAGTTGCGTCTTACGACACCCTGTATCCGACACCCTGTATTCGACATCCTGTATTCGACACCCTGTATCCGAAACCCTGTATTCGACACCCTGTATCCGACACCCTATATTCGACACCCTGTATCCGACACCCTGTATCCGACACCCTATATCCGACACCCGACATCATTGTCATCTGCCTGTTAAGTCAAAGCTGGTCATACACCTCTTAGGAGTTTTCAGGTTATTTCCCATAATCATTATTGCCTGTAAAACGTAAAATATCGCCAGTCTATAAATCGTCCGCTTGCGACGAGCCTTAACCGAAGTTTACCGGTCGGTCGTCTCATTATTTCCTCGCATTGTGCCGTATAGGTTCAGCGTAGACACATAGGATAGAAGATGAGTACCGACGATACCTTAATTGACGAGAGCCAGTGTACCCGAAACGTTAGGGCGCTGCATAATAATGGCGTATAATCCCTTATCGGGACTTCGGCGTTAAAGCGAAGACCTCCGGGCGCGGGGACGATTAATTTACACGAAATATCCGTAATTATTTATATATTCAAAAGGGCAAAGTATTATTGAGTTTCTCTAACATTAAACTCCCAAATGGCTGGAGTTTGAATATGGGCCCCGTAGAGTCACTCGTTATTAAACGGTGGTACATAACGCAACTGGTGAACCGTGGGAGTATCACACTCCTCTGCCTACCCATTAAGGGTATTACGGACGTGATCATGAAATGTTTTTATTTACACATTGAGTTAAGTAAACTCCTGTATACAATACGGATTTTTTTCCTATAATAATGAATAATATTTTACAATGAATATTGATTATTTAAATCTGTAACGCATATCGTAATGTAAATGAGGGAAAAACATTTAAACAATGACGTTTGTATTCATAATGATATTACATTATTATAATAAAACATTACGGTCTAATACATCGACCTTGAAGTACTTGACGTTTAAATAGTTACTTTGTATATATATATCAGTTGTTTTAACGAAAGCAGTGACATTTAAAAGCATCATAATTGAAGCTAAAGTGTACGTCAAGGAGGATCATTTCGCAACACGAACACAATCGATGCGACACTAATTCATAACAAAACCATCTTTTGCCAAATATCTTTCGCATTTAACACACGCCACTTAAGCCGCAGTGCCGTCGCTACAAAATCCAGTCCCGTCGACGCACGCTTCGGTTACTGTTCAGAACCCTTTAAAAAACTTTAATGTTTTTTTTAAATATATTCTCAAAATTCGCATCAAATTTGAATTTACGCGCCAAAAACAGTGTTAAGGGTGTCACTAAAATTTTATACGTTAAATTTTGTAAAACTATTATCATTCCATTCATGTCATCCATTTTTCATTGTGTCGACTATTATACCAACGCCTACAAAATACAGTCCCTTTATTTAATTCCGCAAAACACCCATACATAGTGTACGGAAACTTACATAGGAACCGTTGGGGCGCCCATTGTCGTCGCCTTAAATCCGCAAGCGGCGCGTTAATGGCGAGTGCACAATACTTTAATTAAATCGTCGCAGGTATCGGGCCCGCGCGTGCATCTCGCTAACGGGAGTAATGACTGCGAGCGGTGCCCCGGCCTCCCCAATTGTCCACAATGGGAGCCTCTATATGGAGTCGCCACGGTCATTATGCATCGCTCTTGTATGCACGTCCAGTTAGATCATTTGAATTAGGTACGCTTATTTGGGGACGTTGGAAGAACTTTCCGATGTCTTATTGAAAGCGACTGTCGCCCGAAAGGTGACCCGTCAATGACTAACATTTTCACAATGTGCTACGATTGACTAATTTAGATGTAAGATGTACGAGTATATATAATTTACGGGACGTTTTATTAAACTCGCAACATCAAATAAAAGTAATATAACTTCAATAAATTTATCAAAATGCCTCTGAGAAATAACTACGAAAACCTCGTAAATCAACACACAATAAAAGCTATGTATAATCATTTTAGAAGATAAAAACCAGTATTGCACCCGAATTCCTGCCATTAAATTGAGCTTGACCTTTTTCAAACACAAACAGATTACAAATGTAACTAATGTAGATCACACTTCACCTCAGTAACACGTTGGATACGATTGTACCATATAATTATTGTACTATAATCGTCCATGTTTAAACAAACATAATTATAAGCAAAATACAAGTCGGGTACAGTCGTAAGAGTAAGTGACATGTTAACATATGTACGTATACGTATCAAATATATATGCTGTAGCAATAAATAATACAATGTAGTTGAATGCATTTTATTGCTAAGGATTTGTATCACTTTTATAAACTAACTTTAATAACTTATTTCATTTTACCTGCCTTATATCCAACTGAACTGCAGTGAGCATAGGAAAAATATACACGATCGGCCACCTGCCTGACGCCAAACTTACTTAGCACTTGATCTAAGCTTATCGTCGTTGTCATTATACCATTTTTTTCAGAACCCAAGAACAAATAATAAATAAACGTAACTTCACGCCTGTAATCCCCGAGGAGGTAGGCAGAGGAATGCAGAACACGGCTACATTTCACCAGTTACGTTTACCTCCCAGCATGGAGTAGGTGATAAGCCTATTGCCATGCATCAGGCACATATCCAGACTCCGAACCACTACTAGAAAATCTAAATTAGAAAACTTTGTAGTGTTCGACCTGGGAATCGAACTCGGGACCTCCCGATAGGCAGTGGCACTTGCAACCAACACGACCAACGAAGCAGTCAATAAGAAATTATTTATTTAACATCAGAAACTCATGTTATTAGGCGCCTATAATTACCAACCTGTACGTCAGTTTGGCAGGAGACGTTGTTGAAATTTAAATTGGAAATATAAACAGTTGTCAACGGAACAGTATCGACTTGATATGAATATGAAATCACGTGTAATTTATAAAGCTATGCTAATGGCGTCGCTCACAATTGTATCGCGCGACGTCATTGCCCGCGCGCGTTCAACGCAGACCGGACGATTAGCCGACTATTATGTCGCTAATATTTATACATTATAAGTACCCTGTTCTTAGAAATCGAATGATAGACCAATAGGCATGCTAAATACATTTATTATATTTTAATTAATAGGTTTACATATTTCGAAGTGAACGCAAATAAACCTAATCGATATGTCATCATATACAAACCATATAAAGCATTTATTTAAATGGACAAAATTTCAATTCACGATTATTATACTGGACAGAAAAATCTAGAAATATATGTATATATTTTTACTGAAGCTATTATATAAGCAGACGTCAGTCACTGAAAATTTTCCCTTATTTGTAAATCAATATGGATAAATAATAAATTAGAATAATCAACTTTAAATCACTTATGTATTTAACCCGTTATGTATTAGGGAAAATTTCTGCATTATAGAATGTCATTTAATATTGCATTGTTACATTTCAAATGCATAGAATTTTGTGATGAAATTAAAATGTTTGATATTTTAAATGATGTCGTCCGCGATTATCCTGGCAGTGAGCACGAATTTATATTTCATGTAAAAGTTAAATTTTACAGAATAATGGCAACTCGATGTATAAATGAAAAACGAAACGTAATATCACGCTCGTATTTCCTTGAAGGACCAGGCAGAGGACAGAGTTACACTTCCTAGAGTCATCAATTGCGTTATATGTCTGTGTGAATCTGTTTGCTATACGCCGGACCCATATCCAGACTTCATACGAACGGCCAACGGAATATTCTAAACTCATATCCTTTACACCATTGATGGATAACTCAGGATCCTAATACTTAAGTAACCATAAACCTCCAAAAGGATTGCAACTTGAATGGGCAATATATAAATATGGTTGTTGCTTATTTGCGAAAGCGATACTTTATATAAATAGAAACGACAAGTCTAAGGGCCCTTTCAGACTAAGGTGCAACACTTTTGCGTACTGCGAGCCTACGCTCGTGTGAAGCAAAAGCCCTAAGTGACAATAGAAATACTATATGTCCATATGTAGATTCTGGTACGTTTAAAAATATAGAAACTATAAAATATAAAAACTTTACATTTTATTTTGATGCACGCCATCTTAAATATGATACTGTAAAATTCACAAGCTCATTATCAAACATTAACGCGTCAATAAAGGCCGACTACATTGTGCTCAATTTACGCCTACTGTGAGTTCAGTTACGTGTGACATTTCTGCTACACATATATTCTATGGTCAGAATCAGAGGGGCGATAAAATCTTGTGAGAATGGAAACGCATTTTACAGTCGTTCGTAGATAGTTTAGTGCTAATGACATACATATAACACTGCTAGTGGTATTACAGAACATTCTCCCGGGGGCCAATATCGCGATATGCACTGCATTATGCCACGCACGATCTAGCGCTGACGTATCATGGGAACGTCATCTTTGGGCCGGCCGCGGCCGCGAAACTGTGTGCGGAAACTCAACACGAAATGCTTGCTTAAGTGGCTACCCTCAATACATGACTGTGTTTGAATATTCAATATTTTTTATTATATTTGACCGATAAAATGTGAATTTTTCTGGATGTGAATGCCCCGGGCGCCCGGCATGAACAAAGACTGCCCTATCTAGATGTAATGAGTCAGATACTGACTAATGAGGATTCGGATTACTCCAAAACTGATGAATATGTATGAAAACAATGATGAAAGTGGAATCATGTTAGTTCTGTAGGTTAAAAATATTTTCCACTGATTTTTCGACTACTCAATTAGGGGTTATTATTACAATGAATATCTATATTATATAGTTATCTACAATATTATGAGATCGTTACAGAGACTAGCAAATATCTGCCCTATGCAAAACTACCAAATTTATCAATACACAGATAACTATGATTTGTGGTGGAACTACTATCAAACCTGCCCCAACTATGTTGAGACCAGTATTCTATAGTTTAACATAAAATATTGCTCAAGCTAACAAAGTGTCTTTAAATCACCAAGTATTTAGTAACAGTGTATTCAAACTACAACATTGTAAAACTTTATTCAGTATAAATATGTGTAATTAGCATTACCAAAATACCACTTTTGATTCCTATTTCAACCTCAACCTCTGGGTGATTGAGTTATAGCATCCTCGGCTTGCATCACTGATTTCAAGCAATCATATACTTTATTATATAATTGAAGTACAGAATAATTTCTATATATCTTTTACTAAGCTATACATAAGAGTTAGACACCAATACTATTTATTATTTTAGATATTAATATTAAACGCAATTTGGATGTGTCCCTGGTGTATGGCAATAGGTTTAACATCTATTCCATAGTGGGACGTAAACGTAACTGGTGAAACATATGACTGTTCTGCATTCCTCTGTCTAACTCTTCAGGGATTACAGGCATGATGTTATGTATGCATAATCTTGTGTCCGGGCTCTGTATATTCATATATCAAGAAAACAGTTATATAGCGCAATGAAATATTTTAAGCCACTTCTGTCTCCAAAAACACTGAACTTCATAGAAGTGTATTATTGTTTTGTTCATTATATTAAATAAGACTGCCTCGTTGGTTGTGTTGGTTGCAGGTGCAACTGCCGATCGGGAGGTCCCGGGTTCGATTCCCGGGTCAAACAC
>DWEI01003393.1:0-12883 GCA_018245875.1 Mysoria ambigua | reverse complement strand
TGTTCGACCCGGGAATCGAACCCGGGACCTCCCGATCGGCAGTCGCACCTGCAACCAACACGACCAACGAGGCAGTCCATTTTACAGACATATTTACAGCATAATTATTGCAACAGAACTTTGCAAAAAAAATATTTGACATACGGCTCACAGGCATACCGCGCCGTAAGAAACCTAACTCATACTTAGGACTGTATTGCATTGTAGAAAAGTTTTCCTCTGTGACCATCATGATACTATTATGATTATATATCTCTAAATATATTTGTATTGTATTTGACATATGAATATTTAATTTACAGAAATAACTCACTTTAGCTGACAAATCCCAGAGGTCTTGATTATATTGGAAGTTACCGCCCGTAGAGAGGCATAACTTGTTCTACGTTTCCCATTGCTACGCAGTCTGTAGAGAGCCTGTTATGCGAAATTATTAAAGAATGTTTTTTATCAATCCAATCTCATATTAATATTACATAATCCTTAATAAATAATATAACTGTAAGAAACGATGTATTCACCCATGTTTATTATTCGCCCAACAAAGATGAAATTATAATACTTAGCAAGGGACGATAAAAAATAACAAAAAACAATAAGATCTTACGGTTGATGAAGGAAAGATAAAATTATTACATTCATCACAGAAATAGGAAATTATAAAATTTTTCAAGGAAAGACAAATACAAAAGGTATCTGGTGAAACCTATGAGTGTCCCTCTGCCTATCTCTTCAACGATGTGAGGCGTGATGTTACGTACAAAATCACAAAAGTCATTAAGTAAATAGAAAACGTTTAGACAAAGGGAGGAACGACCTACCGTAGTGTTTACTTCGTTTCTTAACACGAACTAAATGTTCAAACACTCACCGATATGAATTCTCCGAAGCACCCATTTGGACTGTTATTGGCCACTCGTCGGCCAATTGACGCTCAAACGCAATATCCCGCGCCGAGTGTTTAAGGATTTATTGTGTATCAACTTTTTAATTCGACGTTTCAAAAGTCGCAACGTTTCTCTACCAGTTATTGTTGTATCTGTCTAATAGAATAATATCACGATTGGTTACCATTCGACCTTGATATCGTAACATTTTTTATATAATGTAAATCTGTATAGGTACATTTTTTACACGATGTGTGTATAAACATCCAAATACGATGGACCTAGACTTATAGTAGTCATTTGCAGTAAAATTTTATATCAAACTTCACAATGAAATTTCATTTCATATTACATTTTTCAAATATTATCATCTAGTTTTATCAAGTTATTTATGTACCTAAATATCTTAAATAACCAAATATTGTTACATAAATATCACTTAACAAGGACGCAAGGACACACACTAGTTAAAAAAGCCATTATATCGTACCTAGTTAAAACTGAAGTTTATTGATATATATTTCTATGACAAAATAAAAAATAAAACATGACAAAGCAAAAATGGCAAAATGAGTAAACAGTAAATAAGCAGGTGAGTGCAGTACACTCATGGGAAAATGTTATCGGTACAGATTGATCATGATTATATTTCCTTGGAAGTGACTGTCGTTACGAAGTCGTTACAAAACACCACGTAACTCCACTGAGTGAGGAATGTTCCCGAATGTACGCACTAATGACGTCGTTGGTGTGACGGTCGGGAGTAGATAAGTAATAATGCAGTCAAATGGCGGTCCGCGCGTTCGGACCGACGCCTTATCAACTGCAATATCCGTTTATGGACCGCATTGCCCTATTTATGTAGCAACGAGCCGTCCCTAACTGTTGTCTTTCTGTTACGAAAATTATTACCATATGTTCTTCGTTGCAAACAATACGAGTGTTTTCCTAAGAATCGCTTTCATTTCGTCGTTTGATTGTTTAAGCTGTTCTTGGAATTAAATAAGTAAGTAAAAGGATATTAAGTAAAAAGATCCAAGTGGGTAAATGATGTAAGTAGATTACATGAAAGAGCTCGACTTGACTTAAATATACAAAGACGAAAAGGACCTTTCAAACAACGTCCCGAAAGACTGTAGTGAAAAAATATTTTGAAATATCCATTTCGAAATATCCTAGGTAACGGTAGCATCGCCGAAACTAGATCAACCACCAAAAATATAACTCCGTGTTATTTTTGCTGTTGTTTTAGAAATGGCCGTTTTCATTCTCGCATCAATCGAACCGCACTAGCGCCGTGTTCGAGCGAATTCGCGCGAGGAGACGAGTGTCCTAAACATTATAATGCATTCGTAACACGTAAAATATAATATCCCCGCACACACTCAGCGCACGCGTGGCGAGGAAATATCTAAATGTGATTTCCATTCGCTGTCCCGCAATGTTTTCCCCGGAAAGTATTAACATGGAACGCGTGGGGCCGGAATCTCTCCTAAGTAAGTTGCAAAAAATGTACGTGATTTCACTTCAAAGTTCCTTTTGTCTTTATGGCGGGAGACATAAAAGTACAGGCACGGGAATGGCGCATACGAAAAAAAATTACGCAGCGTAATGATGATGTGCCCGCCACTCTCCTTGAAAACACACAAAAATATTTTCTTTTCCAGTGACAGAAACGTATTCAACTAACAAGAAACGCGTTTATTGCTCGCCACCTCCCGCGCTCAGACGGCGGAATGGCGCGCGGAGGAACACTATAACACATCACCAAACTACACTCTTCTTCCTTTTAAACATGAAATTTCTCGAGTTTTGTCTATACTTCTCCGAGCATAACCTTTTTAATAGAAACAACTTCTTTTATGTACTAAGTAATGCATTCGCACTCACCGCACACTACGTTTCTGGCGTGTTTTTGCTGCCGTAAAAAGTTAAGTTTTAAAATTATACAGTGGCATATTTTCTAACCAAGAAATATACCTCATCAACGTGATAATGATTTTAATGAAGACGATGAAGTTGTATAGAGTTAAATGCTAAAATAGTTAATATAATAGAATTAAATAACTAAGCGCAAATCTCAAATAGCGTCGCATTTCGCGGCAAGAAATATACTCAGCTTTTTGTTACTGTACCTAAAATGGAACGTTAACTGTTAATTGCGTTAGAGAGGGGAAATTTTATCAGTCTCATTATCAGAAACGGCGGGGCGCGAAGCGTTCGCCGCGGGCGCCGTCCGATACACTCGTGTACTGAGTGTTTGATTCACTTAATATATTTCGCCACTAATGCGTTTCCACTCCACATAATCGAGTCGGGATAGAAACTTATTCACGCCGAGACACCTATCGGGCGGCCAACGGCCGCGGGAGCGAAATTGACCGGCCCAGTTCGGTAATATAAAAACGTTTCAAGCCGATTCAGGGGAACAGACAAAAGTGTTAACACGCAATGGCAATGTTCCCGGTAACTGCCAGCTTTGGAGTTCCGTTTTTGTAAATAAGTCCTTCGTATTAGCATAATTCGACAGTTGGTTCATAAACTATATAGTTTTCGTTAATTTATAGCTATTTCATCGCGTCTCTTTTTACGCAAACGTTAATAAGCCGGTGTAATTTCTACATAAACTTCGCTTAGAACAAGGTTGCAAAGGAAAGGGTATTTATGTTACGACAATCTTATTTTTTATTAAAAACTAGTGAGTGCCTGGTTATTTTCCTTGGCGTAAGTTAAAAATAAGAGAATTTGTCTAATTCATGTATGTAATTACGATTATAATTTCAAAGTTCTTAAATATTTTTTTTATATTTTTACACATAATAATCCTTCCCGATTTAAGTACTTCGTTTGAAATAACGTAGCACTCTTATTAATACAAAGTAAAACACATATAAAATCCTTTCAAAAGTTTCATTATTTGGATGAACGGACAAAAGGTTAATTGCTCATCGATCATATTAATCAATTCAAAATGTCTGCAAATATATATCATATTATCATAAGTTCATCTCTTCGGGTCAATAAGAAGAATTGGGACAATTATCTGCCACACAGACATACCTATTCCCAATTATGTATAACTGCGCATATATTAAAACCTATAATCCATCAAATAGTAAATGTTGTTAACCGAACAAGTTTAACTATGTTTGTAAAAAGCATCTAGTGGAGCAAGCCCGTACAAGTTTACGACCCAGACATCCGGCTGTACGATAGAAAGTTCTGGAGTGGCGGAAATATAAATTTTCTAAATAAAATTCTCCTACATACAACTTACTAATACACCGCAATACGACTTATTTTATTGCACTGACAAAGTCTAATCGAAAGGAAATTTTGTATTGCGACAATTAATTTTAACTAGTTTATTCTTACTTAGCCTTAATTAGCAGCACTGGATTCAACCGCCTGAAGGCTTAAGAGCTTTACGCTCCCCACCACGCAGGCAGCCTTACGGTGTTTGTGCTTGAGTTTTCCCTAATTTAATATAACAGGTAACACTAAACAAATAGGTTTGCCTTCGACATAGCTACATAGAGCCCTGGTATGCCCCGATAGAGCCCTGGATTAAATGATTAAAGATTCCAAATATTGTTACTAATAACATTCGTACTTCACGAATCATATTTTAGGTCTTTGCAATAAGAAATTCATTGTCATATGTCAGTAATGATAGCGGCAACCCTCTGTGCACCGCCAGCTGTGCAATGTCGATATGTTCTGGCCACTAATACAGAAGTGCAAGCCCCTAATCATTTTATTACTGTTTTTATGTCGTCCTCGTAATTACCGTTCCTTATGAATAATAAACCCTTCATACAGAAATTCATTAATAATTAGGTCGTTCGTAGCGCGGATTGTTGGAATTGCATCTCAGTTATCAATCTTTTTCAAGAAATTTTTGAGATAATTTTATAATTACGAGTATTTGTCAGAGCTGACCGTGTAACAATTTGTGCACTCTGTCGTTATAACATCGATGTATAAGACACAATATGCCTATATATTTAGTGCAACATTTATAATAATTAAGAACGATTAAAGATACTGTAGGGACAAAATTACGCTGATTGACAATATATTGCGATTTACACGCGTATAAATCTTCATGAAAACGTAGTTATTTTTGGTTACAAATGTACTCTCGGAGAGATAATATGCAAATGAACTTTACGAAATAATAAGTATTGATCTCACCGTATCAGACAGCAAGAGCTTTAACACTGTACAACATCACTGAAAAGCTTTTACGTTTTACGATAGAGTCTCGGAGAGTTGTGAAAAACACAATCATATAACTTTAGGCCTGCATTTTCTTATAGGGGCTGGCAGAGGAGAGTAGTATTTCACCTTTTGATTTATTGGATTTGAATAAGGCTGATAAGATTATTACCATAACATCTGGCGCGGTAGTCGCTTTTGCTACCCCTAGAACAATGAGGCAGATACTTTAAAAAATACAAAATCATTCAAAAACTGCCCAAAACGCTTAATTTAAATTCATACTACGGAAATGGAAGACACACTTATTAGTACCTCGCCGTTCATTCACACAACATTTTCTAATACCAACCCACTTAAGAAAACTACCCTTTCGACTGTAATTGTACACTCTTTCATTCCCATTCAAGTCTCAAGTTATACCTTGTTATCGTACCCTCAACGCGTGTAGTGTAACATTTTGTTTGGGAAGCGGCGGTGATGCGTACGTATATCAAAAGTAAGAGATTTTCTGTTCAACTTTTACGATATATTTATACAAACTTGTTGCACAACATTTGATAGTGTCAACTTTATTATATATCAATTCTTATGTGCAAAGGTTACGTACATATATACAAATGACATATATACATACACATAACATGTGCACATACCTATGTATTATTCCTCGCGTAATCTAATGACATACCACATGATCTATCTTTTATTAACGCGCTCACACTAACACTATTATTAATTAAATGATATTAAAAATACCAACTAATATCACTATCAGTATAATCCGTTTTAGCCTTATTACGAGTATTTTAAATGTATATTAAACTAATTTATTACAGTTATCTTTGTTGGATCATCAAATAAATAATTAATTTAAAGTGTTAACTGTTGTTTAGAACGCTCTCTCAACCCTGCCTACGTTTTGTAGTCTATTTTGTTTATTTTATGACACTGCTCTATTTCTTGTGACATCGCTTTTTTAATCTTATCAAGAACGTGAACAGATGTATTTTATGCTCAGAAAAATCTTCATTCGCTGTGTGGTCCACATGGCTTGAAATCAATTTTTATATGCGACCAAAAACAATTTGGAAAATCCCAATTACGTCATACGTCTAGACTCTTCAGGAAAAGCAAGTCAAGTGTTACGTATTATTATGACATTACATATTACATCAAGCCAGATCCCTTGCGGAGTTGGCCAAGGCACTGAATATCAAATATCCTAACAGACCTTAGCTGCCTCCTCGACGTCACTCCTTCAATACACCCACGGCACTTGCGCTAATTGCCGACGATGTAACGTAATAAAATTATATTATAAGCGATTCGAAACTCGTAACAATCCTCACTTAGCCAGAAGTAGTTGTATCCCCGTCGAGCGGGCGCTTCGTTTAAAGAAATAGGTAATTACCCGAGCGGCAAGTCGGGGCGGCCGCGCTGCCGCCACATCAGTATGCGACGCACGAGACGCCGGCAGAGGCGATAACGCAAATTCGTTTTGCCCAACGTCTTGCTAATAGAGTTTCACTAATTTATAAGGCCGTTAAGCCAGTGCTAGGCCGGACTCGCCCTGAACTGTCTGCGGTGGGCGAAATCGGATAATATTTGTCAATACGCAACGTCACGCCTGTAATCCGCGAAAAGGTAGACAAAAAGTGTAGTACACTGTAACTATTCACTAGTTATATTTACGTTCGACGTGTATCCAGCCTATTGCCACCGGGCACAAACCCAAACTCCGAGCCCCTACTAGAAAATCTAAGAAAAATCCAGTAGTGCCCGACCCGGGGTTTGAATCCAGAACTTCTCGCTGGGAATCACGCTTGAAACCCATACTACTAACGAACCAGTCGAGGATAATATTCAACCGTGAATATTTCATTCTAATCAATCTTCACGCGTATCCGAGAGATAAGAACGTTTAATTATGTACAACCTCCGTGGAATTCCGCGAACTGTCGCCACCGACCTCCCGGGATTGTTTCCTCGGCGCCATCTAATGAAGTCTTAGCGGAATTCCACCTAGGTACAGGAAACGGTGTGGAATGACACTAATAAAAAGTGTATTACGAAAGACATTCTTAATTAAAATCCCAATTCTGTTATAAGCCGCAAGCCGGCGCCGCACCTGGGGAGCGTTAAATTACTAAGACCCACAACATAAGTACGTACTCTGAGCGAAAAAAACGCGCATTCAACAAACAAGCGGTGAACTTAGGTCGCGTGCACACCGCGTCTAGATGTCTGTGCGCTAGATGCGCCCGGAACGGTATTGTTTACGCTTCATGACGCGGAACTAACAATCAAGTTTAAGTGCAGTAATAAATTTCGCGCCGGACAAAACAGCACCGAAAATACGCGACGCGCTTCATTCTGTGCAAATGTGATTAACAATATACTCGCGCGCCCCGGGACGCGTAATAACGATTCGTGATAAGTAATTTATCGTTCGTGCGCGGTGCGCTGTTGCACTAATTTTTGTTTCAAAAACACAGTAGTAAAAGTACCATTATTATTTGTTGTGTCGCCGGACTTAAAAAGTTAAATATACGTTTATACAAGCGGATTACCGAAGCGCAGATTCCGCAGGCTCTGATCATTTTAGCGTAACACACTTATGTGTATAAGAGTCCTAAGTATTCTAAAATATATATGGAATGTCCTAAAACATATAGTATTATAATAAATTATACTATACTTACAGACCTGACTGGCCTCTTTCCCGTTCCATTATAATATAAAAAGCTATGTAAAAAAACTTTTTAAAGTCTAGATTGTTCTATTTACATAACTATGTAGTTCGGATTCGTTTAAGTAGTTCTTTAATATATTCCGCAAACAATACGAGCCGTCATTATAAAAAAGGATCATTATGATAGCTTCGTTAGATTTTATAACAATGGTTTTATGTTAAATATAACCTAAAATGGGCAACCTCTTGGAATCCACTTGAAGTATTTGGAAATACGCACACCTTAATTTCCAAACGGATTCTGAATTAGTGCTCGATGCTTATGGACATAGCTTACCGCCTATTCAATGGTGGGACGTAAACTTAACTAGTGAAACGCAGCAGTGTTCTACATTCCTCTGCCTACCTCTCCCTGCATTACAGGCGTGATTAACATTTAGATCTCAAACTCCCTAACAGTTTCGTTGTGAAATATTATTATGTTATGCTCACTAAAGGTGTGTGAAGTCTGCCAACCGTCACTTGGCCAAAGTGGTTGACTATGGCCTACGCCCTCTCAATCTGATGGGAAATGCGTGTTCTTTCAGTGGAACGGGGTACGGATAGATTTTTGAAATCATTCAAAATTAAATTTCAAAAACAAAATTCATAGGCATTCAAAGTTCGGTCGAGGCCAGCAAAATCTTAACAAATTTATTTTGCTAGTGCAAAAGTATGGTTACTTAGCGAGAACGGCTAAGACTCTTTTGACATCAATTCAGCGAAATTGCCTTTTTAGAGTCAGATTAAAATAATTATGTTTCAGTAAAGCGTAACGTGGCGGTAAATATTCATAATTTATTTAGAAACATGAGGGCCAGCGGATCCCACGTAATATGAAATATTCGTTCACTCCTCCAGTCGAAGACGTCGCTACGACCAGAATGTACACAATCCACCTCAGTTCTATGCGCACAGAGATATTTGACGCTTAGTATTGTCGTCCTTCGCCGTTCGGACCTAGAAACGACCATTCAATAATAATAATGACGTTTTGACACTTTAATTTTTAATATACTAAAAGTTAATAAAACCTTGTAATTTAAAATGTTCGCTATTCGTAATCCTTACTATATTAGTTTATCTACATTATTTCACACTTCTTTTATTGACATTGATATTGATACATAGTTTCACAATAATAATTAACCTAATAACTGTTATAATTCTTGCTGTTGCTATGGTGAAGTCCCTTAACAAAAAGCAGGTGTACATTTTCATAAATCGTAGCTGGACGTCGCCGTCGCAAGGTGTAAATGTCGGTCTTAGTTAGCCCGAGTGTCGTTATATCGTCTCAGCCACTTTATGTTACGAAAATTTCATTTTAGAGGGTTTGTTCTCCCCCAAACGACTCTAATTTTGTCTTAAACAACACACCGTCTCGGTTTTGATAAAGATATTATAACACCGAGGACAATTTATCTAGTTACATCTAACTAACACTTATATGAAATAGAAAATAATTAAAGTACTCCATCCGCTTGAACATGATGAAATAGTTTCACAAACTAATTTATTACGGACCTGTTAAATTAAGTGTTCTGTTACATCTCATATTGCACATAATTTAACAATACTCAACAAACAAGAGCGATTCTAACAAAGTTTTAACTGAATTATGCATAAATGTCTATTTTCATGCAATGAAAAGATCAAATGTGCTCGTAATAGTCAGTTGGTGGCCGTGACCCAGCAGATACATACTCGTATGTATATAATTAACTTAGGACCAACGATAACTTCTTAAATATTTTTCATTCACTGCTAACAGACGCTCTAGATTTACCATTGCAATTATTAACAATGTGATCTGTGAAGATAATTTCCCTGTATATCTAATCACCCTGAAAAATTTGACATTCAAGTAATGACCTACCACTAAATAAGTATACAGAAGACGCTCTTTGTTCTCTAAGCAGAGATATACCGCCCTCAGTATTCTTTGCCTGCATTATAGACTAGACACGCCGTCACGCAGTCATATTATAAAAATAATACTTATACATTGGTTCTCAATACATACACGCCTGCTTCTTACGGCATGGGCGGAGAGCATAATAATTCTAATCTTACATAGCTATCATGCTTCGTCAACCATATATATATTTCAGCTTGACCGTTCAAAAGTCACACATAATACCGATTTATTCCTGCAGATAAACGTTCCTCGTGTACCAGATAACAAGGGCGGCGCGAGCTAAGTGGAATTTATGTCGTGCAGGAAACGCGTTAAAAGTACTCGGGAAATCACATCAAGACGCCTTTGCACTGCGCTCGCTAGCCGCTGGTTTATTTATTCACACTTGTGGCTACCGACCGAAGTTTTTATACTTTTATTCCGCGCCGCGAGCTCGCTGCAGACGTCGGGAGCTCATGAAGATAAACCTCGTACAGGTTCGAAGCTAGTCGGGCCAACCTGAAATAACATATGCGAGTTAAACCGACTCATATATAAAATCATTTTCCCACTTTCTACAAATACTTTTACTATCCCCACTATCCCGTTATTAACCTGGCACGATCAATCGTAGTAAACATCGATTTTGGAAAAAGTCTTCTATGCAAGTCTTCTATGCAAATAGTCACGTAAGAAAGAATCGTTATGTCCACTCCATGCAATCTTCTCTATCGACTGATTATGTAATTCGTCAATACGAATGTTAAGGCTAAAATAAAGTTTAATTTTCATAAAATGACAATTATTCTGTTTATCAAGTTACACCAGCTATTTGTAATAATAAATAATATCTCGCCTTGTTATAATTTTAATTTTCTCTACAATTATATTACGTTTATATCACTTATCGGTCTACTTGTTTTGTGATCAAAACCCGAAAATGTAACAATGCGAGACAAAAATATTTTATTCTGATCTCGCAAAAGGAACGAAGAACTATCGTTATTTGAAGACTCTCTCGAGGATCCTTGTCTTCGGGCGGTTGTTCCACAGAATGAGATGACGACGGCTCGCTTCGGATTCCATTTTAATGTTTCAACGCTCGGCTCTCGTCTTCCGTCTAAACAGGAAATTAGTTTATAATACGTATGCGCAGCTTAAACCTAATACGCCCACTTATCGTAAGCTTACACGTAACATTTATCACATTTACAATACAAATGAGAAAATTTCTTTAATAATGATATATATATCTTAACATTTTATTATTTTGCTTATGTTTTCTTAAATAAAAATCCATAGCAACAACCGAGTATCATCCCTATAAAAGCGAAAAAACATGAGCATTTAATTTTTTATCACCGATTTAGATATTAATTTAGTACATTTGTGTTAATATTAGTTATTAGTAAAACTACAAATTGGTAATAATTGTTAACAGCAATTGCGTCCATATTTAATTATATCATAATAGCTTTAGCGATTTTAACCTGAAAACGTACCAAACAGAATTACATTTTGCATAGAATTATTTGCAACTACATTAAAAAATTCATTTCTTAACAAAAACAGTGGAAGAATTGTTTGTTAATAGCGAGCAAAATGGAAGAAAAAAATAACCTGTTACGGTGAAAAGTCGCCAATGTTCTTCCTAGTGGTCTATGACAGAGTTGCTCTAACATAGGTATATATAATTAGTCTGGATGATTTTCATATAATATTTGAATCAATGATGGCACAACTAGTGCCATCTATTATTAACGATTGAAATTACATTTTGTAAGAAATAATATCTTAATTCGTTATACATATAGATATGCTGTGATTGCAAGGTTTTTTACGTCATACAGCTGAGCAAACACTACACGCAAATATAGCGCAAATTGGTTATGAGATTCAGGTTATGAGAGATCACTAATGTAATCCTCGGAGAGGTACATAGGAGAACGTGAGAACGTTTCACCAGTTACTTTTAAATCCCGTGAGGGAATAGGAGGTGAGCCGATAGGGATACCCTAGGCATATTTTAAATGTAAACAGTTAAGTTTTTTAAAAGTGTATGAAACCTGCCAATCGCAATATACCTGCCAACTGCAACATAGGAAGATTCAATAAAAAACTTGCAGAAGACAAAATAGAAGTTGTTAATTGATTATGATGATTCATTCACATTCGACTGCCTCATTGGTCGTGTTGGTTGCAAATGCGACTGCCGTTTGGGAGATCACCGGTTCGATTCCCGGGTCGAAGACTGCAAAATTTTCTTTTTTAGGTTTTCTAGTAGTAATTCGGAGTCAGGATATGTGCCCGATGTATGGCAATAGGCTCACCACCGATTCCATAACGTAAACGTACCTAACGATTATAGGCGTGAAGTTACGTTATGATTTATTCCTTTTCTATTATTAATTATGATATCAGGTCCTTCAACGGAGCATCCAATACTAAATAGCTTTATCACCACACACCTACTGTGGCTCTTCCACATAACCAAAATTCGAAAATCGCAATGTAAAATTCAGCTCGCATTCCATGGAACACAACAAGTGAAAGTAAATGTTACAGAAATTGTAATAACATTGAGACATAATGCATTCAGAGTGCACTACGAGGCGGTAAATTGAAGACCGCCCCATCTGCACACGCCTCGAGACGGCCGCACGCCCGCTCATGACAGCCGCGGGAACGCAGCGCGATCGTCCTGCGGCTTGGAAAATGGATTTGCATCGCACAGCTTATTGCTTGCATATGTTTATATGTAATTCTATATGGAAATATCTTTTGAATGACGTTATTGTTACAGCAAGTGATATGTGATATTCAGTGTTGAGACGTAGTTTTGGGTAATTTTGGGTGCACTTGCGCCGAGGGCTGGAATCCAGAACCCCGGTGTAAAAGGCTGAATGGAAAGTGCCTGCCTCGTTGCAATAAAAAACTTGCAGAAGACAAAATAGAAGTTGTTAATTGATTATGATGATTCATTCACATACGACTGCCTCATTGGTCGTGTTGGTTGCAGATGCGAATGCCGATCGAGAGGTCCCGGGTTCGATTCTTGGGTCGAACGCTAAAAAATTTTCTAATTTAGATTTTCTAGTAGTGGTTCGGAGTCTGGATATGTGCCCGATGCATGGCAATAGGCTC
>DWEI01003392.1:0-12884 GCA_018245875.1 Mysoria ambigua | reverse complement strand
TGAGTATTACTTAGATTAAAATTTTCCTAAGAAGCCTCACGTTGTTCCATATTTATTTCATTTGACAAAATGATTAAGCTCCGATTTCTATAGGGTATCTTTTAATAATATTATTAGTTTTGGTTTAAACGATTCCGAGCCTCATTCTTTACTCGTCAACATCTGTGACTTTTGTAAGTAGAATCGTTATCAAATTATAACAGCAACACCGTAACAGCAAAAAAGCTCTTCTTTAAAACCAGCAATGCATTGGCCATTCACTTACCATGAGGTGGCCATTTTGCGTTTTTGTGGGACGTGTCGTATAACACGAGAAACATGAGCTTCTCTGTCTAGCTCCTTGGGGCGTGATGTTGTCATTTTTACTAGGAGAAATTGGCAATATAACCAAAATTGTGATTCAGCTCAGAAGAATATAAATTGTTGACAGATAGAGAATGCTACAAGGTATTAAAAATCCTTTGTAACATACATATAGTTTTACAATTAAGTAAAAATATATATAAAAAAAATATTTTATGTGTGGGATTGTGTTTACATTGTGATCATTGTGCTTTCATGTTCAATTTTTTGATTCAATTTTTTTTCACTATTGCTAAGCCGCTTTTAAGTGTGGGGTGTTTGATCTTCAAGCTACAGATAGAATTATACAATAAGAATGAAATATTTCAAATCTTTTTTCCAATCTAAGTTCTTGTACACATAGGATAGTAATTTTGCTTCGGATATTTTCCTTTTTGTTCTAAATATAACAACAAAGTAAATAAGTAAGGAAATTTTCAAAGAAATTAAATGTTTGAGATTAAATATAACCTTTTGTTAAGTACCCTTTGGGCTATTCGCAATGGCGGAATTTAAATTGTTTATCATCAAAGTGACCACGAATTTAAAACGCCCTTAGGCTAGACCAGTTGTATTGTAGGTGCCTTTAAAGTTATTACTATAGCTTTTTTATAATGGCTCAGGAAATAAACATACAAATACTTTTTATATAAAATGAACGATTTATTTCTGTTTGAAACATTGATTTTGTATACTGCAACATTACAATGATTAACATAATGGAATCCATGTTATACATGTGTTTCATAAATTCTCTTTTATTATGTAAATAAACCACTTTTTCATTTATTCTAACAAAATGTGCCTGTTACTAATATTTTGAAGATTAAAACCCTAATAAGAACAATAAATTTAATTCCACAGTTTTTAATATTAGAAATTCCAATTGGAATTTCCTTTTTTACTTAAGATTTGTTCGTAACCTTCAAATTTATAAAGTTTTTTTTAATAATCTACTGCAAAATAATTTATTATTTTAATGCTTATTGTTATCACGCTTGCACCCCGTCGTCTTATATATTGTGATTAATTTTAAATACGACTGGAATTTGAAATCACTTATTCAATTAAGAATTAAGAAAATATAATAATATTAAATTTATATATGAGGTTACGGGAAAAAAAAATTCAGTGATGAAAATAATTTTAGCGAAACAAGGTATGATCGTGAACTTGAGAAGTATATATTTCGTAGCAAGATTATTTCAGTAATATGTATGTTTAAATATCTTGCATTATTTGATGCTTTGGATTATAACCAGATTGCTCCAGATTTAAATATTGTTGCCGCGTGATCTAGCGAGATAATAGAAGATGAAAATATAGAAAACATGATTGGGCTAGAAAATATACGATATTTTTCTTTTGTGTAGATTAATTTTCCATTATATTTTGTTTCTATTTTTAAGATTTAATCTATTAAGGCCTACTAGACAAAGCGATTATTAAATTTATAAATTTCTCCGCAAATACTAGGGATACTAATCCTGTTACAATAAAATTCCAAAATTTAGTTTCTAATTATTGCTAATAACTCATTATTACTTTTATCATCTCACTAATACGTCGATAGTTAGTTGTTTCTAGGATTATATCCAGCCAGAAATCATTTTTCCTGTAGCCTTTGATTTGCCTCGCCCACCAACTGTCGTTGGCACAGGTGCTGGCGCAGGCGCTGGTTTCGGTTTCTTGGGTTTTTCTGGTTTCTTTTTCGTAGCATCTGAACCTTCTCCCTCTGTTTTTGAAGGCTCTGCTTGTTGGTCTGAAGTCGATTCAGCTGGTTTTGAGTCTGATTCTGACTTTTCTTCGGTATTCGATTCTCCTGGCTTCGAGTCTGCATCACTTTGTTGTCCGGAAGAAGGCTCACCAGTTGGTTCTGATGGTGGTTGATCTGGTGGTTTTGTTTCCGAACCTTCTCCTCCTTCGGGAAGTTTCGTATCATCCTTCGCAGTTGACGATCCCTCAGTAAGAGCCGGTGTCTCTTGTATCTTATGATCAGCTTCAAGAGTAGCAGCTGATAGAATTAGTTCTGGCCCAGCTGGCGTCGGAGTAGGTTCTAGAGGCTTTTGAAGATTTTCATCTTCTTCCTTTGTCATGTAAAGATTTTTCGAAGGAGATTCGGGTTCCACTTGAATCACAACCTCCTTATTACCTGTGGGAGAAGCCGGTGTTTGTTGCTTTTCTGCCGTTTCCGTTTTTTGGGGAGATGTTGGCTTAGGTTCTGCTGATGTCCCAGGTTCACCTGAGTAATATTTATTGCGATAATTATAACGAGAAAAGCAATTTGAACTTTATTGTTTTTTTAAATATGCAATGCTATTTACAATAATAATATAAATGTTAGTTTTGGGTATAGAAAAATATTAATTACACTTGTAATTATTGTACTCTACAATTTGCCCTTAAATTGTAAAATGAATGCATCATACAGTAGGATTTGGATTGTATCTACGGGTTTTTACTTTACCTTTGTCTTCTATTTCAGCTTCAACTTGAATTTGGTTTTCTTTTAAAACTTCATCATCTGGAATTTCTGGGATGGGCGTTCTGGCTCTGAATGCTATGTATGATGATAAAAAGTGTTATTTGTATTTTAAGGAATAAATGAAGGTAAATATACTTAAAAGTCAGATACAGCAATAGCTACCTGTTTTTAAAAAAGATAGCAAAAATTTGAGGGTCATGAGCTGATCAACAGTGAACCAAAAAATTGAACATGGAAACAAAATCGACATAATTTCAACACAATTCTGTATATAACATCAATGAAGTTTTTAGTATGAAAAGGCAAAATGTACAAAAACATACGATCTGGGATACCCGAATGCACCGCTTGTGTCTAAATTGAACTGTACATTTCTGTAAATTCAAGAACTCTATGCATATAACATATATATTTTAAAGCAGAATATCCTACAATTTCGTGTGATATGCAATTTAAAGATAGTTGATATTTAATTTACAATACGAATTTGATTATCCATATTACGATGTGAAATGTTTCTTGTACCATAGAAAAATGTTAGAATTTGATGTTAATAAAAAGTTTGAAGGCATTTAAAGCGAATATACAAAATGATAGTGTTTAAAAGAGGAATGATGGCTGCTGTAAAAGTGAAAGAGTGAATGATAGCCAGAAATAAAGAAGTTATTAGCGAAGTACCACTAAGGGAATTGATAGCGATATTATCTATGAATTATTTGTTGAATTTTTACACCCTCGTCATTACCAGGGGCACTTCGTTTTTTGGTGCTCTTTCTCTTAGCTTCTTTAGCCTCGAACACCTCATCCTCTGCTTTGTAGTCGCTAAGAGATTCTCTGGGGTTCTCCTCCCGATCGACGAAGTCCGATTTTATCTTCTTCTTCATGAATTTAACGTAAGCCACTCTCGTTGTTGGTGTCACATCAGATAATTTCGGATTGTACTCTGAAAATAGTTATTGGTGTTATTGTGTTACCTAAATGTAAGATAGATCCAAATTAAATTTTTTATCAAAGACGCAGCTAATAATTAAGGTGTATTCAAGATTTTATGACATTTAAGTTACAATTCCAGTATTTTTGCAATTTATAACAAACATCAATTGCAATGATGTTAATTCTACTTTTAAGCAAAATATAATTGTCGTAAGAGCATAATGAAAATTAAATCAAATATTTAATTCGTACCATTTGGTACTCGAAAGTAGTATCTAACAATATATTTTTACCGTTAAAATATGTATAGGGTAATTTTAGAAATATACTGATACCACTCGCTTATTATTATAAATTCTCACCTAATAGCTTGTCAGGATCGATAGTTCTAGCTTCAACGTTATCCAGAATGTGAGCACGCAGAGATTGTCTGTTTCGTCTTGTCTTGGCTTCAGCCGTTGATCCTATAGGATCACGACGTAAAGTATTTTTGCGTACCATGGCATTCCAATCCTTCTTTTTACTGTAAAAGCATGTATTTTATGTTTCACTTAAAATTGCATGAATTACAACTCTTATTTCAGTTTGAATTGAACGAAAATAATGTGCAATATGAATTGAATATGATTAGTCATATTTATTTATACAACCGTAATCGTTAATTACCGTTCTTTAATGGCAATGGTTATGTTTAAACAGTCATTATTACTTTAAGTAATTAATTGAAGCGAACATTGATACTAGAATTGAGAATAGAATGTTTTCTTTTAGTCAAACTTTTGCTTACCTGCCTTCCATGGTTCCCTTTCTATGGATAGCTTTTGCAATCTGACTGAACACATCTTTAGGTTTGCTGTCTTGTGTTATAACGTCTCTGATTATACCTTCGACGATGCCGATCTGGAAATCTTTCAAAATTCTTCTCTCCATCACTTTTCCTTTCTTACCCGATACTGAAAAGATATCATTTATTTGTACATAACCTATGCTTCTACTTGTTTTAATGCATTTTTATAGATTATTGCAAAAGTTGACCGTAATAGTTCTTTAATTAGTAAGTATTGTGGAGCCTACTATTCATTGTGATAAGCAGGTAAAAGGGATTCCCCAGCTGTGATTCAGATATATTTCTCTCACCATTTTGTGCTTTAAACTAAGTCATGATACATGTTCATTTAGTAGAGATATTAAAATTACAATTTTCTTACCTGTAGCATCTTGCAGGTTGACTCTTGGTGTCTTCATACCATTCGTCTGTAGAATATCGATTAACTCGTACCGTAGGGTCGAGATGTCCTGTCTGATCTCCATGACGTCATCTTCGGTAACACCCACTTCATCGCGGGCCCTCTGTTCCGCCGTGACATATCTCCTCACCAGGATTCTCATTACCGCTTCATGTTGGGTACGCGCTTTTTCGCGTGATTTTTTCTGTTCAAGGAATAAATATAAAAACAATGAAATTCAATTAATTTCTCTGTATCGTTGGTAGTGTTGGTTGCGATCACGATTGCAGCTCGAGAAGTCCCGGTTTCAAATCCCGGGTCGGATACTATTACATTTTTCTAATTAGATTTCTATTTTTTTAACTATAAATTTCATTAATCTAACTAAAACAATAATAATTACGAGAATCGATCCTCGATCGCGCTTGTTCTGTAGTCTACTTATCCACGACTTCATGTGTTTAGGTGTTGGTACGATGTTGAACGGCGGTGGCACTGTGTCACCGTCTTCGAAGTAAGACATCCAAAGGTTGCTTCTAGCAAACTTCCATTCAGTGTCAGACCTTTCCTGTTAATGGAAAACATACAAATTGGTAATAATTCGTAAATGTTTTGTGACATCAAAGATGTTTGTTAAAAAAACATTGTCACGCAATTACGTTACTAATAACATTTAACATCATACTTATATTAAAAACAATTTTACCCATTGCTTTGGTTACATTTTTAACAATAAATAAATTATTAAACTAGTTGGCTGTGTGCATTGTTACCTTTTACATTGGAAGATAAAATGTTTAACAATAACATACATTTAAAATTAAAAGTCCATTAACTACATATTAAAGCAATACTAAATGAAATACATTTGTTCATTTTCATTATCAAGTAAAATTGAAAATTAAACGCAACCGAAATTATCTGGTAGGAGTTGGACATCATGGCAATAAGCATGTTCAGTAGCACGATGATGTTGATCACGGAGTACGAGCCGAAGGTCAGCAGGGCCCAGAATCTGGTGAAGCTCTTGATGCCGGTGAGCTCGAAGCAGGTCAAGTCCACCAAGCCGAAGGACGCCCAAAAAAGCGATTGGGACGTTTCGAAAAGACTGTTGGGGAAATTGAAAAACAATTTCATAAGGATTTAATGATTGATTCTTTACGAATTGTAGATATTACATTTTCTTATTCGACTTATGATTATTATTGCAAAGCTATATAATTGAAGATAATAATCGATGTACGTACTGATTTTTTAAGTATATGTTAATTTTATGAAACTGTAATTAACTTTTAAAGTTTAAAGGTTACTTGGAAAAACGTCGCCATATAGTACAAGCTCTTTCTTGCGAGTCGAAGTCCGCCACCCCGCTGGGCAGGTGATAACACTTATGCGATTCCAACTCCGCATAGTACCACATGAGTTGATTCAAGCCTGGAAATTTTATTAATTATTAGTCCTTCTTGTAAAATAAATATGACGGTGGTAGATTTGCCAAAGGTCAGATGTAAAGAGGCACCTAAGGATGATATGTGAAAAGTTATGTCCATTTCCAAGAACGGTTTATTTTATTATGTCCATTTCCAATAACGTTTACAACGATAATGCAAAATTGTTGCAACACCGCCTCCATAAAAATAAAACTTTTTTGGTCGTCGGTTTTCGTTGGTTGACCCATGAATTGATATAAATATTACAAAGGAAAGATCAAAACGGTTTTCTTTAAATCAAATAATATATATCGCCATCGTTGTATGTGAACAATGAAAAAATCCGAGTACATAACAATAGCAGTTTACATGGTAATCTCTTTTATTGTTTAAATTGTTTTGTCTGAAAATAGATCTGAGCTAAGAAATTATAGCTGCGGTAAAATGTATTGTAAGACTTACCACAAGCAAAAGCAAACAGGACCAACATGTAGACGAAGAAAAACTTTATAATGTCAATAATCATCCTGCCAAGAGACACTTGTAGCGGCCCGAGGTAAGGGTTGATGGAGAAGATGTGAACCAGTTTGAGGAATGAAAATATCATCCCCGCGGCGAAGGCACCCTCTGACAGCAGCATGGGGTCGAATGAGTCCCAACGTTCTCGTGGGTACCAGGGGTCTAAGCCTCTGTTGTAATCGCGCTGGAAGAAAATTAAGAATTAGTTACGATTTATCATATTGTATAAACGTTTATCATATTTTATCATCTAATGCCTAATTGATAGGACATTAGAGCAGCAAGGTGGTGGTGGTTAAGGAAAAATAACTGGAGATCACATAGCATATTTCTTGAAATACTCTTATTTGGCTCAATTAATAATTAACGAAATCATGATTTCATTTTCTTGTATTTAAAGTTTGTAGAGATAAACTAAATTTATAAATTCATAAATGTCTCTAATTATATCATCGATGAATAACTTTGCAGTACTATTTTTTTAATCTACATTTTCTATCTCTATTTGAACTTAACTGGAACAAAATTCGAGACGTCACATTACGTTTCGGCAACATCGTGTTCCCTTTCTAATTAAAAGCTTTAATTAAAGTAGTATTAGTCACGAAGGTCATTTACTTAATTACTTACAAATTTTTGGAATGTGTACATTCCAAGTTACAATATTATCACTAAGAAAGAAGTTCCTAAAGAAGGCTAATTTTTAATTTTAATGTTCACAGCAATCTGTGAATGTGACCAAAACGTAATATGTCGACTTTATCGGCGTATTTCTCGAAGGTTAAGAACGCTAACACAGAATAAGGTGTTAGCCACAAATCATTTTGTTAACTGGGTCACAAATATACAACTTGGTAATTCGTGACAATATCAGCTGTTATTTTTGAATAATTGCTTGCAAAAGTTTTTAAACATTTTTTTTAAATTTAAGAGGATTCAAAGTTAAGCGGATATATGTAACTACTTAAGAGATTAAAAGCTGTTATTGCGACAAAAATTCTATGTACGCTACCTGTACTATGTACCATGAAGACATCCGCAGACTTATCCAGCCCATGTAGAACATGTTCGTGATGAAGTCCACGATATTCCAAAGATCACTGATGTAGTCAAGCAGTCCACCCGTCCATAAGGATCTCAGCTCACCCCAGATCAGACCTGTTCATATAATTACCTTTTTGACAAAAGTACCGATAGGGTAATAATAAAATCTATGTATATTGTACACATAATAAAGGTCTATTAATAGTAATTATTTTGTCTTCTGGATTTCCTATAATTTCCATATGAAACGTAGTATGGAAACGACTACAATTTATTGTCAGACAGTTATTGAGATATTTGGGTGAAGCTTTCAGATATTAAGTTGTCCAAGACGGTCAACAGATGAGGCGGTTAACCGCCAACCGCACGATTGGTTTCGCCCTATCATAAATCACTACACTGACAAACGACTGTTTTGTGTAGTGTTTCATGTTTCGCGATGACTGTCCCGAAACAGAAAACGATATATCAAGAAATCTTCGAATGTCCGACAATATGGACCGGTGTGGAAGAAAGTAGTTAACGTCAAGTGTCATAGAGAAAATAGTTGTTAAAAACCTAATGAAACCAAAAAGTTGTCTTGTTTTGAATATCAGAATGCGTAAATTAATTATTATATTATATCAATTGTGAAATGGGTGATGGCATAGAATAGATGGTATATGAAAACTAACCGGTTCACCAAAGGGTTTGGAGGAGAGACAAAAGTATTAAAAGCATGCCAAAAAACTCAAATTTACTTGCTATATAGAGAATGACTGTGGATTCTATGAGACCAGGCAGCGAACCGCGCTCGTGTTTCTTCCAATACTCCACCAACTCTTGAAGCCAGCTTATTCCAGAATATTCCAGTACTAAAAACTCTGCCCTTTGAGATGCCAATGACAGTAGCACTGGAAAATTATTTTTGTGTTAAGAAATAATGTTGTCTGATGTTGAATGTTACGCCAACCTTTAATATTTAATATCCGTTGATGTACTGATCATGTAATAATTTCGTGAGAAATCGTATAGCGCCAATGTATGATAATTAAAAATCGTCTCAATGGATAAGAAGAAATATTTATCTGCAAGAAACATGTTATTAATATCTCAATAGTGCTCAAATAAATTAACTTTACGTTTGAAGTACTATGAAAATAAAACCTTTAGGTAGATTTTGGAAGTAATTTTTTAAACAAGTTGTATAGATGATAAAGCATAACATTAAAGTAATTTGATATTTAGGTTTTTATGAAAAACAAAATCACATTTCATTTCATGAGGTGTTATGAATAAACAAAAATAATAAAGAATACTTTTGAAGTTATGTCCGAAAATCCTATTTCTAGGGGTTGTTGGATATACAAACATGTGGGAGATGGATCAAGGAGTAATGTGGAAAAACAACTTTGTTTGTTCGTGCGAGTATATAGATACAATAAATCGTCACCAACACCTAAAGCTATGAATTTATATTGGCGTTCATCTTAATTTATGAGCAGTAACTTTCCATTGATGTAAAGATATTTTTGATTTAGTTTCTCCATGAACATTATTACATTTGCTATCATAATACATATCTAGGATTAGACCCATTCAATTCCGAAAATATGTACAACGTAACAATATTTTTATTCGCTGTTAAAAACTATAGAATATATGTTATACAAAAATAAGTTGTAATTAAGATAATAATGACGAGCATTAATAATTGATAATCAAGACATCCGTAAACAATTCTAATGAAAACAAGAATATCACTATAGTAAGGTACAATATTACTATAGTAATAATAAAAATACTTACTAAGAAAAAACATATAAGATGTACTGTGGCAAATAAATTTAACGAAGGGTTTTTTCATAAATTTTCCATTTTCCGAATCAGGAGATAACATGTAAAGAGTACAATACACGGGGAACATAATGCCGAGTTTAGCGACCTGAAACGTCAAAAGCAACATTAATTACAACGATCTTGAAATTGTTAAGAAAATTATTGGTAATTTACATATTTCAGGGGACAACATTTGGACCAGTTTCGTTTTATGTAATTTATACTCTTTTATTTATTTGTTGCTTATACATTTGTAGTAAGAAAATTTCAAAACCGAATATTTTCAATGATCAAAAGAACAAAGGAAATTATACATAGCAAAAACTGGCTTCTAACCTGTAAACACTGTCCGACCATGCTTTTTCTTCTGAATCCTGGTAAACCTTCGTACCAAATTGTTCCCAATAACTGTTGAACGTTGGGATGGGCAACAAACTGACGATCAAAATTGAGTTAAAATTAAAAAAGAAATCATTATAATATTTCCATTGGAGCTGTAAAACATTACTTCATATGATAATACACATTAGAATGAAATATATCTTGATATAATTATATTCATCGTGATAATTTTAAATATACTTTTGTGAATATAAATGTATATTGTTAGTTCTAACGACATTCATTGTCAGTGTAAAAAACAAACGATGTGCCTCTACTCCCCGAGGGAAAGTATTCGGGAACTCTAGCGGAATGAAGACTAACGATCACATCGTTTGAACACGGAAGCAGTTTGGATTGTAAATTAAAGTTTTTTTGTTTTCGAAGTACCGATGGCAGTTTTAAATCCGCCGTGACTTGGGAGTTATCTTTATTTTAAGTAAGACTTCAGTAATGATGTAATGTTATGTAATTATTCTATGGTTACCAATAGTGTTTTTCATTGGCGAATTTTATAAACTGATAACAGATATTGATTTGATTCTGTATAGTTCTAGTCAAATTTATGTTTGCATACAAGAAAATAAAGGTGTATTTGGGCAAAACATTTCTGATTTTATAAATATGAAAGTAACCCGATCTTGTATGATTTAGATTAAACACGTAATAGACATATTTTATGTATAGAATATCAAACCATTTTCTGCTGATAGTTGATAGCGAGCTTCAGTCTGCCCAGTGTCTGCCTCTCCCCCGGCTCCCAGCAATCGAACTCGTTCGGGTTGTAGTTCAGCATGATTTCCAGTTCCGTGGAAGTCCTCGTGTGGTCCAGGAGGGCTGTTGCGAATTCTTGACATTGTTGACGCAATGCCTTTAGAACACCGAAGGATATCAGAACGACACGGCCCAAAAGGCTTAATCTTTTTTTTTCAGGCGATGTAATAAATAATTCAGCCTCGGACATATTATATAATAAGTATAATAACCGAAGCGTTAGTTAAGATATTGTTAGTGGAAAAACGTACAGAAATTAGTCCCAGGAAGTTTTAAGTAGTCATCTTTTGTTTAGCTTAACCAAGATTAGTTAAGTTGAACAGAGTGAAACTTTTGTTAAGTTAAACAAAGGATAAAGAAAATCTTAGCTTAAGCGAGATCCTTACGCAGTCGTATGGCATTTTTTGAAAATAGTTCCTTACCTTATATTCAACTCGGAACTCAGTTTCCATAACACTGAGGTTACGTAGATCCCATGACAGTTGGAAGGCTGTCAGCAGTGGGTCTGCTGAGGAGAGGGCTATGAGGGAGGGTGAGGACAGTGCCCTGTACGCGTTGATTCGCGCCTGGGAGTGGCGGAGGGAGTCCTCTTTCGATGACTTCACGCATTCGTCACAACCGCACCTGTACAGTTATAAATACTCTGTATACACGCGCTACATGTGTAGTATGGGAGTACAATGGACAATAAGAACCTGGGTTTCCGAAGCTTTTCAATATTCCTGCATCACACTGATTTAAAGGCTTAAAAGAATATTCTTGTGTTAATTTCCAACGAAGAAAGTATGGACAATATTACATGAGATAATTTTCATATATGTAATTCCGTATATTTTTATATAAATGACAATATTCGGACTGTCATTTAGATAATAATAAGTTATTTAGACATTGAAGGTGAAATAATGTTGTTTTTGTTTTGAAAAATGACTTCTTTGTTACTTGGATGAATAATTTCTGAATAAACCTACTTAACGTCATGAGGTACTGGTAACGTCGCTCCTCTGTCCAATAGTAATTTGAGGATTTCATAGTGATTCCTGTGCGCTGCTAGGATGAGGGGAGTGATATCTGAAGTGAAGGTGGCTGCTGAAGGTTCTATGGACTCCCAACTCTGTAAGGAAATTCATAATTAGCAGTATTGAAATCTGAATATGCTTTATATATATTTCTATATAATTTTGCAGGTTCACAAGTAATTTAAGATTCTAAATCAATTGTTGGGTTGCATGAGTGAAATAACGCAGATACAAAATTGAATGAGCAGATAAGTTTCTATATTGAAATGAATGAATCAGTTTCGTTAATTTTAACTCGAAATCTCCCGAAAAGTTTTGACAAATGAGACATGGAAAGTTTTATTGCTTTAATTACTTTGGTTACAGTTAAATATCGTGACACTTTTGCTGGTTCTTTTGTATTTTTAATGAAATTGACCAATCTAATTTTTTTTAACTTCATTGAAACATTAGGTTTTGTAAAACTGTAATACCGATTTTTATTTTATTATTATAATGTAGTCATACCAAGTTGTTTACTTAGTAGGCAGGGATTACCGAGTACTATCTCTTATCCTAATAGACCTGATATGGTTTTTCTACTTTCAACCCTCTATCACAAGCAGGCCGGTTTCGGAGACTTTTTTTTTAAATGTACTTATCAAGTATGTACCGTCTGTACATATGTACATTAAATCAACGTAACGTTTTACTAAAATCCATGTATTAAGGTCGTTGGTTGAGTAATTAGACGTTTATGTGCTTCTAATAATCCAAATCCAATTAAAGTGTCAATAGAGGTTTTTAAATAGGATCCAACATAATGTCAGTCACATTCTTCTTTACAGTACTTACATAAGGTTCACCGGGTACATGATTTTCTTCCTCCCATTGCAGAAGCATTTCTACTGCTTCCACGTATTCTTCTTTAATA
>DWEI01003391.1:0-12884 GCA_018245875.1 Mysoria ambigua | reverse complement strand
AGCACACGTCCTGCGCACCACACCGTTTAAGCATCGCTCGCACGTAACTATACACGTGGTATGCCTCGACGCAGCTATGGTATGGTACGCCTGAAGCAGTGGTCACTTGTGATCAATGTCTCTTGATGGACACTCGACTGTACATATGTAAAGGTAACTTCATACCAATGTTGTATAGTGTCAATAAAGTATTTGTATATGGTAAACTATGTTACAACTTACACAATCAAAATTCAATTTTAAATATACATTTGAATAGTAGTTAGGTTTATGTAGATCGTCGTATAATATGTAGTTTCACGATTGATGTCGCGTCATCCTCATTTTCGGCGTGCATTTTGTGAATTACCGCGTGACGCAGCGTATATTGGCCGCTCTCTGGAGTCGCAACGTTGTTGGAAGCTATGACGAACGAAGCTATTTGCTCTATGTTTGCTCTTTGTGATAAGCTCATATATACACACTGCGACAAATTTAGAACTTGTAAAGTTACAGTTGAAAACGAAGTTTTTTTCTGCCAAATGGTTAAACAGTCTTTCGTTTCAGGAATTCAATACACAAAAGTCATTGGCATACTTATTCGTACATTTAAATACTTGGGTAAACATTTAAAATAACATGAATAACGGTGAAAGAATCATCGGGTAAAAGAACTAAAAGTTTATGAAAACACCGTTTGTATTCGTAGCATACAGCTGAAGGGTCACATTGAAAATTTGGATAACTAAAATATCACGCCCACTCCTTATGTCAATATCTCCAGACTGAATATGCAGGATGACTTGCTGGATAGCTCCAATGTGCTTAGTCGAGCATTAAGCCTTTATACCACAAACTAAATTACCAGCCAAACGCCAGCCCCAGTAGAGTTACGTCGAAAAACGGAATAGACTTTTCTCTCAGTGTAATATCTCTCATAATTTATCTCAGTGTAAACCGTATCATAATAAACCGATTATAAGGGTTCACTATCAACTATATTTTACGACTAATTAACACAATCATTATATTTACATTAAATAATGAATTACGTTTCGTTAACTAGAGCTACGTCACAGAGGTCGGAATGTGTAACGGCATCCTCAACTTGTTAACCCAAGGTGAGGGTGAGTTCTTGTGATGGCACGAACACAACCTAACTTCACTACATACAACTGACAGAACATTCTAATACTGCGAAGCACAGTTGCACACGCCTATAACAAATACTACTAGAACATGACATACTACAAGCTGTGACACGACTGTTACATGGTAATTGAAAATGTATTTAATATAATTATAATGTATATCAGTCAGTATATTTACCTCTCACCAGGGTTTATTGGTTTTATTAATATATAAATTAACATCGATGTTGTCTTGCTATAAATATTATACACACGACAGCTAGCTGTATATATTATCTGGTTAATATTATCCTATTCTTAGTCCGCCATCAGCCAGCCTGTCGATATTATCATTTAATAAATGTAACTAACTCATTTGATCTTTCACTACGGCGCACAGACCATTATCCGCGAATCAGACTTTCTATTCGCGTGTCGATGTAAATTGTCGGAACTATGTTTACCGATCTACTCGCATGTAGAAAGTTCTTTTATGAGAATACGTCATCATGCATGTTATCCCTGCAGAGGTAGGCAGAAAAATGTAGTACATTGCACCAGATACGTTTACATTCTCTACGGAATAGGTAATGAACGTATTGCCGTATAGCGGGCACAATTCCAGTCTTCAAGCCACCATCCAAATAGCTAAATTAGAAAAATCTAATAGTGGCCGACCCGGGATATGAACCCAGGACCTCCACACAGTCGACCAACGAGGCAGTCATAACTTATGGAAAAATGTTGACCAATATAAATGTCAGAGTAGATAAATACATATTCAAGTACAGAAACTTAGCGGAAAGTGACCCTTAGCCGCGCGGGGTAATAGCCAGCCGATTGCTAACCGCAATAGTCATTGCTTTGCACACGATCATTCATGGTCTACTAACAGGTTGGGAAAACAAGAGTTTAAACAGTCAGAGTCATTTACAATATTCAAATTAATCGATTAATTGAATATTACAGCGTGTTCAATTAATAGTATCATGACTACGTGGCAATTTCTTTTTCAATGTATTTATAAAACTGGCAAGAAATAAGTTTTAAGAACGAATTAACGTGTTATTGTTCATTAACGCGCGTGAGTTTAATTTAAATTTGATTTAAATTGATTTTTAAATGTGTTTACCATTATCGGATAAACGGAAACATAATACAAAACATCCGTAATGCATTATGGATAATTTTGGAATGGATGGTTACCGAGTGCGGAGGAGGGAAGCCAAAATATCAACGAATGATTTGTGGGTGTCGATTTGGCATGTAAAATACGACTCTCTGCATCCTGAAAGGTAGCTATGGAATGGAAAATTAGTTATGTTGTGAATAACTTCATGTCCATGTAATATTATTAAATATTTATCTTTAATATTAATATTTAATATGATTCCAAACTCAAATTTTTAAATGACCTGTTAGGTTAGTGTTAAGTCAAAGCAACTGTATAGATTGTACTCATGTAGGATTGTAGAGCTCATTATAAATAAAAAGTAAGTGTTTTAGAAAAACTAAAATATTAAATAGGTATTATTCGCTACGGCGTAGAAACATATATGACATTCTTCTGCGTATCTACATATACTGAAACTTAGTTAAATCAAATTTACTGATATTTTTTTCCGTCAGAAACGTCGCGTTTCTGTCTCTGGGGGCCTTAGAGCTGACAATGACACAGAGGCTTATCCATATGATTCAGCGAAGTAATGCTGCCAGTGTTTGAGGTACGATGCCTCATACGGGCAAAGGTTCTTTTCTTATGTCAGAATGTTTATTATATAAAATAATTGTTACATAACAAAATTAAGACAAAGTATCAAATAATTAAAAAAAAAAACCAAAAAGTTGATAATTGGATGAACTTTACATAAATCGATAAAAGAATGTATGCAGAAATATACCGAGTATCATTCAATTTGAATACATATGGGTTCTTTCAGGTATAAGATCAGTCAACAATTCTGTTTGTGGGACATATCGTGATTATTTCACAAGCATGTACATGTGTTTTGTACGACGCGTTCCAATAGAAATCATTAGAGACTAAGCCAATGGAGGTCTTCCTGCCTCGGTTAATATTCAGATTGGCTCTTTGATTAATCTCTGCATTAAATTATTCAGTATTCACGAGGTACAACCCATATAAAATACTTGATGAAGTAGGATTAATAATACGTGACATCACGCATCTATCTGCCCAACGGAGTAAGCAGAGAAGTGTCGTAATTCTACATTTCACCAGTTACGTTTACGTTTCATTTTGTACTAGGTGGTGAGACTAATACAATACTCGGTCACATCCAGTCTCCGAGCCAGTGCTAGAAAATTTAACTCAGAAAATCTAATGGTCCTCAACCGGGTATATGAACCCAGGACGTCACTACGGCAGTCTTGCTTGAAACCAACACGACCAACGAGGCAAACAATCAACATATATGCTTGAAAGATTCACATATTTTAATTATATTGTAGTGTTGATTATTTATTTATAATAAAGTTATAACTAGGCTCAGCCTCTATTCAATGGGACAAATATTACGACGAGTGACACGTGGGACATTTACACTCCTTCGCCTACAGGGTGTTCCTAAACACAGGCTTAACGTTATGTGTGTATAATGTGAAACACCGATACAACGGGAACCAAATCACCGCATCACATTACCCTGTTACCCCGCAGCTTCGTCGCGTCGCCCTCAGGTGATGTCGTTGCCCGCCGGGAACACGGCATCGCAATCTTGCTAGAGATTACCATTACAATTTTCACATGACGACGCCTCTTATGACAAAAGGCTTTTAGTTACACGGGACTATTAGATATATTCTGCTTTATGCTAAGTGCTGGCATACGATAATTATTTGTCTCGCTTCATGACGAAATATTTCTAAATGTAACATAAGGTCATAATTGCGTCGTGGGAACATAATAGCGCGCTGTCTACTCTGAAAGGTAACTGGCGTAATGTAATAATAATAGTAGAAAATATTGAAGCTTTAATTTATGTTGTTATTGAAGTTGTTAAATATTGACGTTTTAATAGGTAATATAAATATATAGGTGTAATTAATAATAGATATAAGATAATATTTTTTTAACTTAGACCAATTTTCTTTTCTAAGACTACCATGGCTGCCATTAAATACAAACAATATTATAAAAAATATTAACAACAATACGAGCAAAACGTAATAAAATTAGTAAACAAAACCATTATATGTGAATAGGTATTAATTATGGATAAATAATTACCCATGTCGCGGCTTAGTAATAATACGTTTTTCGACTGCGTATCGAGGTACAGGGTGTCCTAAAAGGCGGTTAAACCCAGCGCTGGCCGCCTGTGGACAGGTCCGTAGGCAGAGCGCAAGCCTGTCCCTTGCGGTCCCTCACCCGCATCCCCAGCGTGGGCATCACGGGAAGCACCCTCAGGCGAGGCCTATGTCCAGCAGTGGACTGCAATAGGCTGATAATGATGTATTTATATACCTATTTAAATTTCTACGCCTAGTTGGTTGACCGGTTCCAAAAGCGATCGCTAATAAAGAGCACGAGGCTTCAATTCCCCGGTCGGATACTCTTAGATACCTAGATTTTTTAAACGGAAATTTCTAGTAATGGCTCGGAGTTTCGATTCGTGTGCGGTAATTAATAAACACCTGTTTCCCTATTCCTACTATTATTAATATAAATATTCAGCCCACCCAAAATTTGAAAATCACTTTATGCGGTTTCCCAATCCAATAACGTAAATATCGGCTACCTACCGCACGACACCACAAAACCGTTCGGAATATTTAAACCTGTTTAACGCACCGGCCGATCGGCGCGCGGTGACGCTGCCCCGCGCCGAATGTTTTATTTACGTTGACGCGAGGACGGAAATGGCGGCCGTTCGCGCTAATGTCTACACTCGCCGGCTTCCTGCGAACTGCTTAAAAATATATGACGATTGAGTATTACGTTGTGTTTGTCGTACTACAATATGCAGTCGTTATTGGACTTCCGATGTTTGCTTGAGGTGATTAGATCTAACGTCTATTTTAGTGCGTCCACGGCTGACGTTTGTAAGGCGCGGAGAAGTAGGTACTGAAATTTTAAAAGTTAATATGATGGTATATATATTGCCGTTTTAGACAGTACAAAATTAAATATAATATGGCTAGTTATAATGAGTTGAGGATAGCGCAGGGTAATAAGAAGATTAAACGATTAACAAGTCTTTCTTTGTTCCGTCGGTTCCGTGACATTATAAAAGATTCTTTGGGAAAGTATAGAAAACAATCTGGCGACAAAAGCATTAAGGTTCCGATGAACATTATCTTCTGATTTAATTTCTTAAAAATTTCACCTTCAGGAATTGACATTGGAGGATCGTTTTGCTGTAAATAAATGTATGACTTAGACTCATATAGAAATAGACAATATGAGTAGAAAATTAATTTCAGAGTTGCAAAGATTTTGTCGCGGTGTGAACGTGTCACATGGTTTGTAAGTGTGACATGGTGTGTATTTGTGACATGATTTCGATGTGGTGTGCACGTGTGACATCTTAATAACACGCACGAAATTCGTATTCTACTATGTACATATTTGAGTCCGAGTATTAAATAATGAATTTGTGTTCCTAAAGAAATTTGATTATGAAATATCCTTCACCGAATTACTAATTTCTTCAAATTGTTGCTTATTCCACCTTATTATTACAATAGTTTGTAATAGGGTGGCCAGTGATATATTTATTGTCATTTACCTATTCCACGTTATAGAGGTAGGTATTTCATTATCATAACGTCAGCCGGGTTACATAAAGTATATACACACAAGAACCAACAAACATTAACACTGTAATATTCTAAATACACGCTGTTATTCAAATATGTCCCCGCCGATACGTGTACCTGTTAAAATAATAACACACTAATACAATTCTTTGAAATTCCACACAGCCATTACACACGTTCAAACCCTTAATAGGTTGGAGCATAAATAATAAATTTGCGTTTTAACGAATGAATGGCGTGACGTAATCCAATACTGCCTCGTATCCAGCACTGGCTTATACGACCTGTATTGGTTGCGGGTGCGACTGCCGGTCGGGAGGTCCCGGGTCGAACACTACAAAAAATTCTAATTTAGATTTTCTAGTCGTTGTTCGGAGTCTGGATATGTGCCCGATGCATGGCAACAGGCTCACCACCTATTACATAGTGGGACGTAAACGTAACTGGTGAATCGTGGGAATGTTCCGCATTCCTCTGCCTACCCCTTCGGGGATTATATAGGCGTGAAGTTGCGTCTCACTAAGGAATAGTTGGTGAGCATATCGTCAAATGTGAATTCATAGATCCATTTATAAATATGTACATAAATATATATATAGAAACATTAATAGATATATAGATACATTCATAGATAAATACATATATACATTCATAATATCCTTATCCTCATCCCCATTTCATGATATAATCCTTCTTTTTTAAACTGTGCATTATGAAGAAATATTTTCATTCAAAAGAATTTCCAACTGTGAAATTTTTCTATTTATAATTATTTATTATGTAAGTTTTTATTATATTTCAATGCATCAGATCAACTTATACTAACTCATTCCATATTGAATATTTTAGATCGTTGTAAAAATATTTTCCGTCTCAAGACCAGGATAATCTTCGTCGGCGGAATGACACTTAAAGTATACAAATCTTTTTGAAGCATCAATAAATCTCTGACGTCGAGTACTTTACAGCGCTTAGATTGTCAATTTATTTAGAAGTGAATGTGAAAGTAGGAAAAAAAACGTAAAGGAAAGTGATGGGAAGAATAAGTCTCTGGCAATTGTCAAATCTTGTAAATTGGGTTCACGAATTGTTGGAATCGGGCGTCGAGTGAGTGAACTACGAATGGTACATTTTCTAGTTTTCATCTTCTTTCTAGGATTTGTAATTAAATTTAGATTATTAGTCTCAAAAAACCTCAATAGGGACAGAATTGAACGCCCACAAAGATCGAATCGCTTGGATGTGATGAGCGGAACATCTAGCTCAATGCTAATGGAGAGACCTAGGTCCGGCAGTGGACAGGAATAGGCTGATGATTATGAAAAATTGAAATTTCTCAAAAACTCAACATTATGCTTCAAATGTTCAGTATCCATTACATCTTCATTATTCTTAAAGAACGCGTATTCTTTTTATCTACGTTTCTAAAGACTTGCAACGTTTCAAATTTTAAAACTTTAATAACCAAATTACATATGACATGATAGTATTAGGTATATTAACGACTTTTACTCATCTCATCTTGCTCTAACATAAATATCAGTTCATATGTAATCTGTTGTCCAATCAGTGTAGAGTGTATGGTACTATTGCATGTCGATAATATATTTGGGCCCTACGCTATATTGTATCTGCGCACGCCTTCTACCCATTACACAAGATTGAAATGGGATCATACTACTTGAAAATATCTGCTCGTTTACGTAACGTAACATAACGCCTTTAATACCCGAAGAGATGGGCAGAAGAATGTAGAACACTCCCACGTTTCGCTAGTTACATTGGCGTAATAATGATTTACTCATATAATAATATAATATCTTGGGACATCTCCACACACGTCCATCTGATCTTACTGTAAGCGTCAAGAGAGCTTGTGGTATGGTAACCAGATAGCTCATAAACTACATATATACATATTTTTTACGCCCATACACAGAACAAATACTTGTGCTAATCACACAAATATTTATTGTAGGTGAGAATCGAACCCACGACCCCTGGCACAACGGTCAGATTCACTAACCTCAACACTAAGGGACCATGAAAAATAGAATAATAATTCTGCTCATGTAAGTTCTAATAAATATATAAATAGCCGGAATTAACTCCACACAGGGCTATATCAGCGTAAACTGAGCAGAGCCTGTGCTATGACGACCGAACGGCCTATTCTACAAATACTTTTTAACGCCTCAATATATAATAAATACCTAATCATACGCTATCAAGTAACATCGACGAAAAATCTAAGACCACATCCCACCGTACACGCTAGACAGTACAAAGCGGAAGCAAAAATAAGTTCAAATACAATTTAACTAATGCTAACACAGGATACCACAAACGCTATAAATGTCGAGAAATAACACAACTGTACTAAACCTTTGCTCGCCGCAGTGCAAATCTTAACCGTTTGCTAAGTTGGAGTGTCTAATGAAAATGTTTTCCCTGTGTTCGCCGGCACTAATTTATTTGCTAGCTGTACTTTTACCGCTCTTCGGTACAAATCGATTAGCGTGTTCGCTTTTGATGCCAAATTACACCTTTTCAGCTGTTGAAAGGTACTATATTACATGTCTATGTTTAGTCGAACTTATTTTTTTAAACCTGCCTTTTCTTTGGGATCAAAGTGCTAGATTTTTCTTTCTTATAGAAATTTCTAGTATTAGTATACCTATTACGTATAAATTTAGTCTTTTAAGTCTATCTCTTTCTACGTATTCTCTACCTGTCACGGAAGGGACTTGGCGTGACGATATAGTGAAATTTGAGGGGTGCAAACGTTAGTTCACGGGATCATTCTTAGTCTTTTAGGGGTTAAAGTGACTGACTTTGATGATGTACGTATATTTTATTCTAACCTCTGTATATATCGACATAAGTTAATGCAATATAGATCTTTAAAGTTCAACATCAGCAACAATATCGTTACTGCCTGAGTCCACAGCTGGACATAAGCCACCCTAAAAAAAGTGCTTGCCCATTATTACCTACTCTAGCTAGCTATATTTAAACTTCGGTCACTATAAATATCAATTTCCCCAGTTCATTAAGTAAAAGCTATTGTAATTTATTTCATCTCGTTATTATTTTATACATGTTCCAATGTCATACGCGGTCGCTTCCACTAATGTAATTAAAATTGTCACAAACAGTACTCCGGGCGGTGTGTGTTAAATTTGCAATTTTTTTATTACAATAACCGCGGAAAGTGTATGTTATTTTTTTACTTCGCATCAATATTACAAACGGTTCATGAAGTTAAGCAACGATTAACGTGATTTGGGGAATCTCTCTATAGATGATTGTTATCGCTAATTCTGTCCTTCTTAAGGGATATTTTAACATATGTCCTGACGCTTCACGTTGAGAAAACTCAGCAAAGAAATGTTTAAATGTCAGAAATAAGCATCTAGGCTTAATACTAAAGCGTCTTCCTTCAGTCTGCACTGGAGCAGTAAGGTTTAAGATATACCTTATTAAGCATCTTCTCGTCCTCATTATCATCAGCTTGTTTAATTCCAAAACAGAACATAGGCCTCGTTCAGGGGTTATACCCATAATAGGCTAAGACATGTAGTTACACCTATGAAACAACAAACGATATATTCATGACATATTTAGAGTAAAAATCAATCGAGTTTTATAAAACGATAATTACTCAACTATGTTCTTCTTATTGTATAACCGTATCCGACGGAGGCCGGGAGCGCATCGCAGCAATGCATGAAGCTAACATCCAATTTTAACTTGGTTAACCTACATTTATTTTCCGTTTCTGGGGCAGACTGGTCGCGGCCGATAGAGCACATCGCCGTGTCGACGTGTCAAGTGTCTCGTTATGGGCATTAGCTTCAATGAGGAGATAGAAATATCTTGCCGGAGCCGCCAGAGTCTCAGTCATTGTGTGCTCCACGCGTTTTATTCCGAGAACAGTGTCGGTTTAGATAGATCCATTGATTTTGCAGTGGAATTTATTAACATATTTTGTTTAATGAAATATTAAGTGATATTCTATATCTCTTGTCTGAATAATATAGTTCAGTCTCTGTATATATGTCACAATTGATGTATATTTTAGTCCTGAATTTGAAGGAAATTTTACAACTTTTTAAGTAAGTCCTAGATTCAAACCCGATTCGGACGCTATTGGAAAAGTCCAAGTAATTTTGTTTTTCTAGCAGTGGCTCGGAGTTTTAGATTATGCCCGCGATATTGGCAATAGGCTCGCGATGTATTCTGTAGTGGGACGAAAACCTGACAGGCGAAGCGTGGGAGTCTACTATACTGCTCTGCCTACCTCCTCGTGGATTGCAGACGTGATGTTAGGTTAAAAACACTGTGTAACCATCAAAATATGACACACCTTTATGACACTGGTAACTTTATGAGACGTCTAGCAATACTCTACTGCATTCCATTCCAGACATACTCCGGATCTATCATAGAATATAACGGTAGATATATTTGGGTCAAGCATAGTTTATGGGTCATCCAATTCGATAAATAACCCTCTCACTTACTAAGCTATACTGGAAATAGCCATGGGTGATAGCGAACCCCGAAACGCAACCAATAAGTAACGCAACCGTTCAGTTTCCCATGGCTCACAACCACTAGTAAATTTTACGAACGAATTCAATTTAACAAATTCAACTTCAGGAGATTATTCAAATTGAAATGCAAATTATCGGATAGTTCTGATTGAGATTCACCGGGGCTTACGCTCTCAATAATTAAATTAACAGAATCAGAAAATTAAATTACATGTAGGTATCATAAGAAATAGAAAGGAGTATTTTACAAGTTTATTTTATTAACTAATGTTTATTTTATTGCTTTCTTGAACGAAGTATCGCAGTGAACGCGGATTTTAATTCCTTTTTTTTATTCTATCATCGGAATAGATATCTGCTGTCAATAAGTTTGGCCAATTTACGTCAAACACTATATTTTATCTATCGACACTGAATCGCATGTTTGTTCCTTTGTACTCTAAATGTGTACCATATGTATTTATGTATTTGTTAAATTTTAATTTGTTCTTATTCATAAGATTTTATACCGCACATCGTAAATATTTTCACGATCTCTTATTGTATTGGCCCATGGATTGATTGATTTTTGAAGCTGACTATTAAACCGATAACTGTGGGTTCGTTTCATATTCGAAGTTATATGCTGAGCCTTTTTATATGCGTAAAAAATATATATTATATACACGCAGTTTAACATTTGATTGGTTACCATGGCGTTATTTTTGTTTAATTAGTAATCAAACCAGGATTAACAATTTTCTTACGACCACCAAACCGCCAGACCGTTAATTTCTTTAACATACTATTGTTTATTATCAACCTAACATAATATGATCAAATCCAGAACGCCCATGTAATCAAAGTTCAATACCCTGCTGATTTTGGTAACTTTCTATTTAAATCTTAAACATAACGTATAGGGTAGCCAGAGGATTCTAGCAAATTCCGACGTTTCACATTATATGTCCCACTATTGAATAGGATTCGAACTTATTGTCACACACCGGGCACTACTCTAGAGTCTGGCTCCGTATTACTGCCTAAAGACTCAATTTGCAAAAAACAATAATACTTTACCCAAAACAAAAAATTAAAACAATAATTTTAAACTCATAAATCATAAGTCAAGTGTTTTCAGTGGGTCACACAGTTATCGATGGCCGTTCACACGTAGACTAAGCAAAGTGGTCTGGTCGTAAAACGGGAGAACTGTTAACAATAATAAAAAAAACACTTTAACAAAATAACAGAAATAATGAAACATATCTACGTTGAAATGTACAACATTACATACCTCACGATATCGCGCAAGTTATTCGCCCGCGCTAGAAACCTTATAAAAACAAGTACATGTCGAGAAAATCAAAGTCAATTCGTAAAACCTATGTTACATGGTAAGGTGGAATGTGTTGAGCTGTAATTGTGTTTCTTAAAACCAGTGGTGTAAAAATGTTAAGTTTTATACAACACGATTATTATAAATACGAGTACGTGTCTGGATTTTAAAGGTATAATAAAGACTCAATCATCATCTTTTAGGACTATCTTTTATATATTACCTTTGCCTTTAGATATCATAATAACTCTTGGCTTCTATTTTTGGAACTAAATAAACCAAACAATCGCTTTCTAAACATGTAATTATCGTAACGCAGTGGTAAAATTCAATTTTACTCATCACAAAGAAATCCGTGTATCCGTCTGTAATGGACACATAAACCAATGGCCATAAAAACTGGTAATAGCCCCCAAATCCCCTTTACAGGGGATTTACTGGCGTTCACAAAAAATATGCGATCATTAAATACGTCACACGCCGGCCAATGGCTACAGGTGATATACAATCATATCACATGATATATGCCATTGATGATGTCATTGCCAATGGTTTGATAGATGTTACAAATAGGATGTTAGATATGAAATAGGCTTTAGATGACTTGTCGAGTGTAATGGTATACTTTTTCTGGCACATATTCTGGAGGCTGGTGCTAGCATAACGGCTACATATTACAATTGAGATTTAAAACTGATTGAATGTGGTGTGAATATTCCAAGTTTTTTTAACAATGTTATACACAAACGTTATTTCACGCCTGAAACCCCCAAAAAGACAGGCAGAGAAATGCAGAACACTTCCACGTTTCACCGGTTACATTTTACGTCCCACTATGGAATAGGTGGTCAGCCTATTGCTATGCATCGGGTACATATCCAAAATTCGAACCACTACTACAAAATCTAAATTTGAATTTTTTTGTAATGCTCAACCCGAGAATCGAACCCGGACACTCCTGATCGGCAGTCGCACTTGCAACTTAGCATGATGATACAAAAATTATTAGAACATTAAAAGAAAATTAACATTTCGCATATTAGTCCAGTCATTTGGTAGTTTTACCTGGAAAGTTTTCCGGGAGTTTTGAAAATTGGTTTATTTATAAATTTGGGT
>DWEI01003390.1:0-12885 GCA_018245875.1 Mysoria ambigua | reverse complement strand
CGTAACCGGTGAATCGTGGGAATGTTCTGCATTCCTCTGCCTACCCCTTCGGGGATTACAGGCGTGGAGTTACGTTTCATATAATCCTTAGTACTTATATGTCTTAGACGAGCTGAGTACAACGTATACTGCAATACTACATCAATATAATATGTTGGCAACATAAATTAACATTGTACTACTTGGCAGCAGTTAAGGCCGTGCGAGACGCTCTGTTCTGCGAACCCTAACCCGCGCGCCCGGCCCTAAAACCCCTTCGGTGACGCTCATTTCCAGCAGAGTACTTAGAACGGCAGATAATGATGACTATATACTAATAGTAAGTTTTTACACGTGTACTAGTTTTTACACGTGTGCATGCATCAGCACATGCGCAACGAACATTGCAAATCCCTTACAAGCCTGAGAGAAACCAGTGCTAAATATCTATTCTCCCAATGTGACGTTTCATATTCACACCGAATTCGTCATATTGCCGGCCCCATCGGCCATCACCCGACCCGTCGTACCCCGGCGTGGCCGATGCACGAGGGCGCCAGGCGAGCGCGGAGCCGGCCGGCCAGGACAGCGGCTCGCTTGCTCGGTGGGAATCGGACGTGTGGTGGAAGCGGTGCAGCAACCGAGGGTCGTAGCGGTTATTGTTAGTTAGTTTGTAAGTTTAATTCTTGTAGAACTGTCTTTAACATTTTCATAATGTTACTCTGCTTTTGTCTACCTCTACTGGAATAACCGTATGGGATATAATAATAATAATTATTATTATTATGTAATAAATAATTAAAAGAGAACTACGTGTTCAAATTACTTACGTGTGAATAATCTCGCAAGCATGTACTGTATTATTCTGCGGCTGCAGAGAGCTGCAGACTTGGTACAAATATCTAGAGAATATACTTTGTCATCAACTTCCACTATAGGTACTAAGTTTCTTTGGCCATTCCGGTTTATACCTCTATTTACCCCCTCCATTCTTCTCTTTTTCCACTCTAAGAATATACAAATACGTCAAGCTAATGTCGGTACAATATGGTCGAAAGTCGACCACTATGGTCTAAATCATGGAAATATAACAGACTATATGATTATGAAAAATTCTTATGAAACATATGTACGATATATGATATTAGGATACTTATATTTAACAAAAACCATGGCTACCTTCGCCCACTGCTCTGGTTGCATTCGGGTGACATTCGCACACAACTTTATCGATTTCCAAATATACCTACACATTTTTAAATAAATGTAATATTTTATAATTTGAAACACAGGTATCTTATTTCTCACTATTGTTATTTCGAAGATAAATATTTGTACCAGACGAATTAAGGTCGTGGCAGACGGAGCTGTTACATACTTTATAGCTAGACATATTATGATACATCACAATATATTTTCTACAGCAACGTTCATATGACTCCAAATCTCTTTCCTACGTCATTAAATTATGAGAGTAGCTCTAGCTGGAAATATGTAGATATAGCTATATATATTATTGCACAGACAATGACCGCAAAAATGTATATGATAATACAGCTAGCGTCCGTGGTGATTTGCTATAATATAAATATATTACAGCTCCGTCTGCGACGTTCTCAATACGCAGACTTCTTTGTAGATCAGTTAGTAAGCCACGGACACCACAGATCTGTTCTGATGCAACTCGACGGATTTTGAACTACACGGAGGCAAAGCTACCGTGGGAAGTTGCCGAATACAGTGATAAGCGTGATGTTGCAAACGTGTGTTCGCTCATTAGCGACTTTAATTTGCAATATGTTTAGTGCATCGTTGAAATAGACGAGTTTATAAGATAATATTCACAAATGAACAAATGTCTTGTATCATCACCGGGTACGGTCATCTGGTCCGAAGTGGTCGTGTGAGTGCCTGCGTCATGGTGATACTTATGGTTGATAATCATGTATATATATAATTTCTTCGAATACGGATTGGCTAATATTAGAACACTAATGTACAGTACTTCGGAACTATACTTGTTCTTCTCTGTACACCATTTGTAGGAAAAAAGAGTTTTAACATAAAATTCTTATTATTACCATTCGTTACTTTCGCTAACGTTCGCTTTTAAGTTAAACAAATACCACACTATACATAGAGCTATATAAATAAAAGTATTTTATATTTATATTTTAAATGTTGTATTTATAACACCGTAAATATAAAGAAAATACGAAGTTGAGGGTGAAGTTTCCTAGAGAGAACAATACCCTGTCTTGACCAAAGAGGCTAGACCACTGGTTGATAGGAAGTCTTCTGTCACAGAAACAGGCGGGCGTGTACGAAGAGAGCAATGAACGCAAGAGTCGCGTCAGGTCTGTAAGGAGCAGACACGCGGCATTATGTGCTCCCTGTCTGCCCCGCGGGGGACCTGGCTCGTTCAATGGCAGTAGGAGAAATAAAGAAATGAATAAATAAAAAGAAAAAATATAGTGCTTACTGTCTCATGGAACCCCATCGCCTGTGTGGCAGGTTCTCCTGGTGGCTACGGAAGAGAACACACACGTGTGAGAAACAAACAAAAACAAACATAAAATAATGAAAACAAAATAAATAATAACTTGGACATAATGAAATATATATACGTGGGTGCTCAATAAATATAACATGGGAAAATTGGAAAAAGAAAGTAAAAAAAAAAAGAAAACATAATTTTTCAGCCCAGTCCCTGATACCTAAATGTTGACAGACAAAATGATATAGGTAGGTACATATTTTAATAAATATATAATTATATACATATATGATCCCTTCAGTATATATATCATGTGATGAGCGAACATTGAATTAACACAAAGTAAAGGCCCATAGAAATCTCAAACAAAACAAACTACATCAGTGAAGATCTGGATTTGAATATATAAAAATATCCACACTTTTTTGTACTTAACCACCGGGTTAATGTTGTAACATATCTCATGCGTTTTTACAATGTGGCTTGAAAATCGTGGTTGATAAACGATAGTAAGACGCGTTACAATCGGTCTAATTCCTCAGATTTAAAAACAGCTCTTCAAAAGAAACAGAATCAAGCAAAGTACCTATCATGAGACGACCTCACAAACCATTTGCTTTATTTATATATAATACTACGATTAAATAAGTTATTTTTCCAATACAGACATACCTAATAAAAAGTCTGTAATCTCTGGGTCTTTTTAATATTGTTATATGTATTTGCTGTAATTAAATTACTTGGTGGGTCTTTTTTAATATTGTAAATGTACTGGTTGTATCGTAAATATACTTGAACAGAAATATGTGTTTTGTACTCTTGCGTTTAAACTTGGAACAGAGGGCGCCACCATCTACAAATATCTCGATGTATTCAGTAGGTACGCAATAATTGAAAACTCAGTAATTAGATATGTATTTAATCCTGACTTTCGAATTATACTGCAATGATTATAGTTATTAGATACTAAAACAATTTTTATCATGAAAGTGGTTATTTAATCTACTACTGTTCAATAAGGAAAAACTTTCGATTAAAAATTTGGTAACAGGGGTTCTTAAATGAAAAAGTGTCTACCTACTTTATTATTTTGAACACTAATAGGTATTTAAAAATTAATACGTAAGTAAACTTAAACCCCAAGTATTTACATAATTACGTAGTGAATTTAAAACATATTATTGTGCTTGCAATATATAGACAAGGTATCCGCTTTGTCATAAATTTAATTTGTTTAGTTAAATCGACATCTAACCCTTAAGTTACTTTGACATGCATGATAATTAATAATAAACGCCTACTCCTAATGTTACATTTCTAAGTTTAAGGAAAATAAAAGCTCTCTCTGGTAATTCAATTATACATCGATCTTAACGCATATAATATGTACATGTAAATTCTGTTTGGATACTTCGCTGCAAATAACTTCGAATCTATCGAGACTATCCCTTTAAAAGTATGAGTTAAGCGAGTTAATATGTACTCCCAAAACTTTACAAAAACTAATACAATATTGTTGTGACACATTGCCACAAATCTGGTTTCGTCTAGTCATGTATGTTACATTTGTTTATGTTACTAATCTTATGCTATTTTTCAGCGTGCAGTAGAAATTATACGCATGTACTTAGGGATATAAGTATTATTTTATACAAAATCATATGTGTAGGAATGTATAAAAGTACCTTGGTGGTGTCCGCCTCAAACTGGTTCGCGTCCAAGAGTGTCTATTGAGCTGGTTTCCTGGACTCCGGTTGCCATTTTCTGTTCTGTTAAAGACAAAAACATACTATAATCTTTTTAAATATTAATCAAAGGTCTAAATGGACCTTAGGAATCTCCATAATAGTTCTATTCTCTTGAACTAGTGAAGTTTTGACTCGCACTGGGCCAACGTGGCTGGCTTCTGGCATTCTTCTTATTATGGGGGGAAAATGAGTCAAGCAGTAAGACAATAAAAGGGTTTGGCAATTATGTAAGAGTATTAACGTAACTGTGTGTTTATGAGCAAATTAAATATTAAATAATATTTAATATTTACTCGTGTTCATGAAGCACGTATTATGTACTTCATAAACACAACTTGTTTTATAATAGTTACAAATTTTAAAATATTTGTAGAGGGAAATTAAAAACATAGGTATATTTCTTTATTTATACATACGAAAAACTATGTAACCATTTTATACTTCCTCTTCTTTGGTTTTTTAGTCATACTGCATTTCTATATGAGTTACATGTTTTAAAAATTTTAGCAGCATCTATTCGCCACATATAGGTCAGGAATTTTTTACACTGATAACGCTTATCGTGACATGTCGAGTGTCTCCATGAGACAACTCGGCTCATCTCGCATCTCCAATCATCTGTCTCCAATCAGCTTCTTATCCAAGATGGTCGTGGTGTTTTATTTTTTTTTAAGTTTAATCTCTTATGTACCTATTCGGCTCTAAGGCGTGACTTTATTGTATAATTTAAAAGTGTAACGAAGTAACTGCGTCTTATAAGATTCAATGTTTTTCAATATTTTATGAATGAATTATTTTTCGTTCAACTATTTTATAACTTTGATATTATGTGTAGCTATTGTCATAGCTTTACGCCGGATGTGTTATGGGAGATGCAGAGATCACTGTGCTCTATATAATATTTCTCTTATATATTATTTACTATGCAACTAACAAAATAGCTATGTATGTATATATAGACCCTAACAGCAATCGTGGGATTGAATTATATTAAAAAAGCATTGAATTATTAGAAGATCACAATGTGTTATAACACATATATTATACAAAGATAATCCTCCTTGTTCATCCTCTGCCTACCTCTTCAGGAAATAGGGGCGAGATAAAACTGTTTATACATAGATATATTATATATACGCTCATAAATTATTAACTAATTCGTTTCCAACAAGTAGCAGCAAGTGCAGGGTAAAGGATGCCATGCTAAGTCCCTTCAAGTTAGGTTAAGCAGTTGGTCATCTATAGAGAACGTTTGTACTATGTAATTCTTACGACATCATCAGTACAACGTGTAACATCAATGCGTTGTGTAATGATGTATGTAAAATTGGTCTGTGCGTGTAAATTTTATTAGATCGTTGACAGTTTTAAACTTTGTTCATCGTTAGGAGAATTTTTATTAAGCTCATATAGAACATTTATGATGTCATTTTAATCTGACTGTAGCAAAACAAATCTGTCTTTGGGTTTAAATAATATTTTGAAAAACTATAGATGATTTCGAAACATATTTCTTCTGATATCCTTGTATGTGCTCTGTATATTTATTACATGTTATAAGATATTTTTCCGAAATATATAATTTTGTATGTATATGTTTTTTAAAATTTTCATAAGTATTATAACAAGAGCCAGCGTGCTGATGGCGGAAAATGATCATTACGATGAATGCGCACAGCGCGTCAAAGAAATTGTATTCATGAAAGGAGCCAGCCAGGCGGCCACTTTTTTCGAAATTAATGAATTGGACACATGCCAAGCCCAACCAACTTGCGAGCCAAGTTTACGAAGACATTCTCTTACAATGATACATTTTCATTGCATCTTTAGTTTAAATCGTATGTACATATATAACATACCTTAGCATGTAGACGGCGTTTATAATATATATGCCGATATAAATAATGTATACAAAAGAAATTTCACTGTACAAATATTTGATTGAAAAAAAAAGTTTAATACTTTATTTTAATAGTTTATATTTTACTAATAACTTATAAATTACAAGTGTAGAAATTCAATTAATAAAATACATTTATTAATCCTTAATAAAGATTCATTGGATTCCTTTCCAGACTGTGTCAATCACATTGGAACTATTGGATGACTGATGGTCCTTTACAACTCACCATCATAATCATCACACGCGTTTATAGTCCCCCTGGTGGTAACAAGTCTCTTTTTAGTATTAAAAGGAACTAGGGCCATAGCTAGCGACCCTGGTCACATGCGGGCCGGTACTCTTCGTGCGTCATGGAAGAATTCGATGGAGAATCCTAAGGTGCACAAATTGTCATCAACCATAGTAAGAAGGATATCGAGATGTATATATAAATACTTAGACTAGACACTAACGAGTTGGCCGGCGCGTCGGCGTCGCCCTCCCCGTAGCACTCGAAGTTCTCGGGGTCTGATATAGAGTTCCCAGGGCTTGAATCAGCGGCCGGCTCCGACTGGCCGGCCGAGGCGCTGCCGTTCTGGAAATGGACGAGAGAAGTTTTACATACACCCATCTTCACACCAGGTCCTTTACGAGGTACAAGTTTTATTACACTTTGAAAACATTATGGGTGAACTGGTGTATGTATTACATGCGTAGATTCATTTCCAACAGCGGGATCAATTATCGAAGATTATGACGATGTCGTTTTATTATTTTCCGTGTGTACGTAATAAAAAATAAGATTTCGCTAATACTATTAATTTTCATCGCAACTAAGCATAAAAAACAATACGATAAAATTAAACAATACGAAGTTTTTAATACCTGCAATTTCCTAGGTAGGTTTCCAGGCGAAGAGCGTGGCGACTTGGTCCTCTGGAACACGCTGGGCGCCATCATGACCGCCACAGGCACTTTCAGTTCTGCAATGAGCAAACAAACAAACGCCGTACAGTCACGAGAACCGCAAACGTCTCAAGAATTGGACACAAAAGAAACGCAACGTGCGATAAATACTTTTATGTACTCAACTCGCATAGCGTGCCAATTCTCAAGGTTAACTTTGATCGAAGAAAATTTATTGCATACGAGCAGATTTTTATACAATAATATTTTAGGCATTTACTTTTTGGTAATTTTTTTGGGCTTACGTTATAATAATTGTACGTAAGGCTTAGATGTAATTTAATGGCTAATTAATGAAATTAACAATAAAGTTGCATTCTGTTTCATTTGAAAAGAGAATGAAAATGAACACACATCAATTTGGAGATGACAAGACATATTTTTGTTGAATTTTGTATATCCTACGAGGATTTTCCCATTTTTAAATGGAACCTTCCAATCTAGACAGTCTAGGGTCAATCTTGAACAGCTCAAACTGACGACTACTAACTCTTGGGGAGAAAAAGTTTTTTTAACAGCAATGCGAGGAACCGCTGTTGCCTGCAATGAAATTGGCAAACAGTAAATTACGTACAAAGATGCCACTGCAACCCGCCTGTCTAAAGACTACATTATGTGAGGTAGATTAGACTTATATCCTGGGTCATGAGAATGTTCTACTATAAAACACTGATCTCTTAAAATGATAAGGATTTAATCTATAGTCTGCCGCACTAACGATGTCCCGTTTGGCATATCATTATTAAATCGTCACGCCAAATTCCTTCTGGAGCAAATAGGGAGCATAAAAAACATCACGTTTCCTTCCGTCTATATATTTCCTTTCGTCCGTCACTCTCCTGACACGCACGTTGGTTTTAGAGACTTTCTACTAATTAACCAAACGTATAATATAAACGTTAATTAATTTAAGTAAATAACATATTACCTAACGCATAGCGTATTAGTTGCGTAGCAACGTAGCGGCATAAAAAGCAAAACGTGAATCACTAGATATTACTTCTGCAACAATGTCGTTCGTTACACATTATTGACACAACTGGCAGCGGCCGATATCATATCGCCGCTGTAATCAAATGTTGATTACCATTAAAACCTTGCCGCAGATATGGAACGTTCATATCAGTGAATATGAACAAAAATATTGTCTATCAAAACTCTATCACAGTGAGAGAGATATGTACAGTCTAAAAATATTTAGCGCTCACAACACTGCCGAAATCTTTGACAATCTCTTAAGGGGTTAATTGGTACAGAATACTATGGTGCGGTATGTTTGTTTTTGTAACCCTATAAAGTTACAATATATTGTAATTTAACTAGTATTACAAACGCAACATCACGCCCGGAACCCCTGAAGAGGTACGCAAAGTAGTAGTACCCTCCCACGTTTCACCGGTTACGTTGACGTTCCACCGTGGAATAGGTGGTGAACCTATTTATTACCATACACCGGGGACAAATCAATTAGCGAGTGAGATTATCGTTATTTTGACAATGAAACTGTTGGGTGTATTTTAAAAAGGTGGATTAATTTATTATTTTTTATTTTGCAAATGAAATTCTGGTACAATTTTTCCGAAAGCTCAAAAACTTCATAGAATGTACAGAATTATCAGAATATTCAATAATATTATAATTTAATTATTAGTTTTTCGGTTTTTTTTTCAAAAATAAAATTATGATGAATGAGTAGTATTTAAAATCGACATTTTTTTTTCTATTAGTATCCCAGTTGTTATCTGTATTACAGCGAGAAAACATATGAATGAATAAATAAATAACCGGTCTCAAGACAAATACTCAAATTCGCACCGTTAACGGCATCGTTCAGCAGCCGATATATGCAGAGTAGGAATCGAGCGAGGAGTACAAGGCCTTTCCACCAGGCGTCGAGCACGCGCGCGGCGTCGAGCGCGTCGCTCCGAAGGACCACCGCCGCCGCCGACACATACGTCAACATTGAAACAATTTATACTGCTCTCTTTGTGGGTCACATAATTACTATGAACACTTTTCTCGTTCCACTGTAGGGCAAGGTTCCTTCACAAGTAGAAGGGTGAACGCCATGTGTGTAACATTTTCTTTAATCTCTTTTTTTCTCTTTCTCTACTCTGTTCTCCACTTTAACTTCCTTAAATATTTATATATTTTTTCAAGGTAACATCACGCCTGTATTCCCCGAAGAGGATGCAGAACACACCCACGTTTCACGAGTTACGGTTACGTCCCACTATGGAATAGGTGGTGAACCAGTTGTCATACACCGGATAGATTTTCAGACTCCAAGCCACTCTGAGAAAATCTAAATTAGAAAAATTCTGTACTGAATCTTTTTTTTTACTCTTTTGGATTTCCATAGCATTGTCTCAAACAAGTGCAACATCTGTGTTTAAGGTTAATAATTTAATACTTTAACTTTTCTTCCTGTGTTTTTAATACGTCACATATTATTAGCACACTCACTTCTTCCACAAGTTTATTTCCTGTTTTTTTTTATCACAGATTTCAAATATCCCGACCGGTAATCGAAGAATTTAAATTCGGCAATTCCTTTTTTAAAATATGATTACGAGCTCCATTTTGTACACAATTTTAAATACTTTTATATTCACATTATTAAGTTCACTTCACATTTTAGTTTCACTTTATCATTTACGTTGCGACACGTTAAACCGCACGCGGGTATAAGACGCCGATAAGAGATGTGTGTTATCGCGTCGCCAGTTAAAACGTGTGACCGGGAACTAGAGATTTTTCTTGTAACGTTTCCATTTTAGTGATTCAAGCGTGGAAGCTGGCTTATCTAACCAGAGACGGCGATGCACTAATGTTTCAGCCGTTTCAGCGCAAGTCTGGTAGAAAGCAAGAGTGTTACGGGCGGGGATTACTTACATGTCAATATGTATATCATAATTATATGTTGATAGTTGGCAATGATCAGCCTCTGCAAATTGCAGTAACAGTACGCTTTACGCTCTCTGCACAGCTATCTTAACGAAATATTTCATTCGTGAACTTTTTTTATTTTTTTCATTCAATTCCACAAACGTGACGTCATTTGCCACTTATTCTGCATCGGAACTTAGTGACACAATGCTGTTAAAATATGCACGTATATTGTAAAATACAGCGTTCGTTTAACCAGTATAAATTGATCTGTGAAAGTAATGACCGAACGAAATCAAATGGATTGGTTTTACTGGTTAATTGCTCGGTTCGTTTTCCTTTACTGTGAGTGAAATAAGTTTAACTCGTTCACCAGTAGACATTTACGGCGTTTCAAAACGTTCAATTAATTTGTTCTGTTGTGTTGTAGATGTATCGCAATTGTCGTGAACACGCCGGCATCGATTTCCTCGCGACCGTCTTGCTCAAGAATTAACGTCTTCCGTTCACATATAATACCATAGTTTACAAAAATTGTTTTAATAGTATATCAATCTCCATTATCACAATATTTATTACTTGTAATACCGTGTTTCACATTTTTTTTCGTGTTTTGGTTTGATGATTAACACCAGTTCCAACTTCTTTTTCGAATGTTATAAACAATTTCACGAATCGGCCTTAAAATCATCACATGTTGTTAATCAGCACCGGTATCACTTTTTTGACACACAACACATGCATACGCTATTCCGCCAATGTAGATCAAAAGGGTAAATTCATAATTATTAGCATTTGCAATATTACTACAAGATAGAAAATGAACACGTATAAATATTGACCAACTACGTATGAATTATTTTTATCCGATAACTTAAAAAAAAATTATGTTAGAACACTCCCCGCATATTTTTTATGTACAGCCCAAGTATGGGGGCGAACACCGACGAGGCTCGACTGCCGGCGAGGCGGCCTGTCCTGTTGCACCGGTCCATACTTATGCAATAACAGCTAATATTACGGTATTATCGATAAACAGACTGACAAAAAATGCTCATTGTGAACGAACTGTTGCAAGCGGCGGCCGGCCGACAAACTCACTTTGAAAGGAAAAAAGTTTGGTTTAAATTGCGAGACGCGTGAACCTAACTCGTAATATATTCTTACGTGTTAAAAAAGAAAATGTCATAATTATACACTATCAGAAAACAGATTTAATTAGGAAAAAATATTTTAAAAAGTGCAAAATGAAAGTAATAAACGTTGAAGAATTGTTGGAGTCGATTTGCATTTGAAAAAGCAAGAGGTGAAATTGTGTAATGTGCTTATGCTTGTGCAGCATAAATGAATTTATTAAAAATAATAATAATAAAAATGACACACAGATACATTTACTGCAATGCGTTAATAATTTAGATATATTATTTAGTATATTAAGATCAATATAAGAAGTTACATGTAACTAAGAAGTTACATGACATTTCGTGACAATATGTTTTTTATGCTCTTCAAAATTCCTCGCAACTCTCGTATCTTTTTTCAAATTGGCGCCAAATTCAACGTAGAAAAACACTAGCGACATCTGCAACCAACCTCCGAACTCACTTTATGCATCAATTGAGCAACTGAAAAGAATGATTCTTTCATCTAGCGTTGTAAAATAGACATAGACGAATATTAAAAATTCTTAGGAATTCTATGAAATCATTACGCAACCATTATTTTTTTGTTAGTATTTAACAGTAACAGTACTAAAGAAATTGGATTGTTATTATTATTCGACGATTTAGTTTGGATTCATTTAGTAGATTATAGTTAAAAATGGATTGGAATATTCTTGGAAACAAATGTGATCAACCGGTTAACCTTTAAAGATTGTTGATACTCTACTCGCGATTCCTAAAATAGCCGGATATGTTATACGAAAATTACATTGTAAAAGTCTTAAGATTTTTACAACATTCCTATAAGAATTTGGCGTGCAAACATCAGAACTAGATAAATTGAAACGCTCTTAAAATAAGTGCAACTAATAATATCTTTTCTATTAACCGTGGAGCTGGTTTATAAACAGCGAAAGTATAACAAATTTGGAGGCCAATGGTTTTGTCAAGAAGTTACAATATTTTTTTTTAATATTTACATATTTGTGGTAGTACGCAAATGTTACATGCAGTTAGACAGAACAAGACTTGCCCATCTTGACCAAGTACATCAGAGAAAAATGTCTCCCAACCCGTCTGTGTCGCTGTCTCCCTCTCCATCTCCCTCTCTCTGTCTTTTGCAGGGGACCTGACATGGAAACACACCAATAATATACTATGTTGTTATTTCTTTATGCTTCGCAATACCTATACTCCGAACTAATAATTGTCTGCTGTTCACCCATTAGCTACGTGCGCCACATGAAACCGGCTCACGCGAGAAATTTCGTAAAGTGCGCTTTGAGAAATGCCACCAGCAAATAGACCGAGAACACACGTTGCCCGCTTGTGGGCGTTTGCATTACGACCTTGGCGCCGTTTTGGGAGTGTTATTGGAAAGTGCAATGTTACCTAGCCGCGTCGAGTGGACCGTGCGGTCTGTTTGTAGAGCTGTGGCCATAAAAGAACAATAAGAGTAAGTTGGAACTGATCGATTGCGAATGGGAGCGGCGATGGCATCGACCCCGGCTTGCGCAATCTATTCCACGTTCATCCAACTGCTTACACGACTCGCTGCCAGTTCCGAGTATACTCATAAGCTGTACAATTCGCTTACGAATATTATTTGAAGCGAGCTTAACGAGGCTTTGCAGCTTTTATGGTATTATCTATTGCGTTACTATCTTTAAAATTGTCATCTCATATATAACTTATCACGCCTGTAATTCCCGAAGACGTAGGAAGAGAACTGTAGTACATTAGCATGTTAATGCAATGCTT
>DWEI01003389.1:0-12888 GCA_018245875.1 Mysoria ambigua | reverse complement strand
CGTCCCACTATGTAATAGGTGGTGAGCCTATTGCCATGCATCGGGCACATATCCAGACTCCGAACCACTACTGGAAATTCTAAATAAGAAAATTTTGTAGTGTTCGATCCGGGAATCGAACCCGCGACCTCGCGATCAGCAGTCGCACATGTAACCAACACGACCAACGAGGCAGTCAAATTGTTAATACTGAATATGAGGTGAACATATTTGTCAAGGACAGATGATTGAACAGGGAGGGCAATATGTGATTGCTATAGTGAAAGCTATATTTTATGCGCTTTTTGACTAGCACTGATGTGATTATTAGAAATAGTGGTTGATGTGTTGAGTGAGGAGTGAGTGAGTTGAATAATTTTTTTTTTTAGTTTCTTATTTTCTGCCGGTTTTTGTGAATTAATATTTAATTATCTGTGTTTGAATATTTTTATTCTTATCCTCTTTGTTTGCTCTATATCTATTTTAATTTCTTTCCTGTTATTTTGTATATGTGAAGTAATTGATATACTATTTTCTAAATAATAACTTATCCTGTATAAATGGAAAAGTTGATAAAAATCATTTGTTTGGCTTTTGTTTATTTCCTGTACGCTGAGCTGGTCTGGGTTCGGTCTTTAACTCATGTCTGTGTGGTTGATATGTGGTGTTGGCATGGTGCTGTATCAGGGTTTTCTGTGTTTTTTGTGTGACGCTATTTCAGTTTCAAATGTGGCTCCCACTGTATCCCACAGATGGGATCGCGCTTCGTAAAACAGCAGTACATTATATAACATGTTTGGTAGACATCGATTTAACCGTTGGGTATTTTGGAGCCGCTGATTGGATGTATACGATAAGGTTTATCGACAGCTGTGCTAACGATAGAAAGCGGCGGTTTAGCTTAAAATTTCCGTAACACGGTAATGGTAATGAAAATTCAGTCATATACTTCTTGACTGTCGAATAGTCAGTCATTCGTCATCATCAACCCGATCACCATTTATCGTTTAATACGAGGAGCGCCAAGCCCCACACTGAGCCACGCTGCTCGAGTGATGGTCGCATACGGGCCACTGGTTCGATGTAAATATTCATTTGTGTTTGTGTTTTCATGCTTGGTTGGGTTCAGTAGAGCAAGGGCACAAGGAGCAGCAGGCCGGCGCCGAGCCGGCGGGCGAGAAGATCTTCAAGGACGACGAGCTGACCAACCTGATAGACCCCATACTCAACATGGACGACCACAACAAGGACGGCTACATAGACTATCCGGAGTTCATCAGGGCCCAGCAGAAAAATCAAAATAGGGACGGATAAAATGTGACGTCATCGTTTCCCACATCGGTTTCGGTGTAAAAGGCGCGTTAGTTGACTATCGGATGGTAATACGGCGTCGGGAACATTCTAGAAGCGGTCGCCAATCCGCCAGCGCCTCTCGTGGCGCGATTGGGAACTGCGTGACGCTTTTGTCACTCAAATTACTAGAATTAAATACGCGTTTTGTACTATTTTCAAATTTTTGTATATACTACGGTCTTTTACACCGGAAACGTCAACGGATTATTGGCGATAGGGAATGGATGGTCAAACAAGCAGAGAGAGACGGCAATACCAACTTAATAAATAAGGGCACATTTTCGACTCTATCCGTACCAATAATTATATAAAGATATGAACACCAAAACGGTTTGTGTCATATGTATCTATCCGTCTCTGTCTGCCGTATTCAAATAGAAGAGGACGGAAGCTCATTCGAAAGAATTTTCCAATACATATAAATATAAACTCTGAATATTTATTGTCTATTAAGTTTGTCCTGAATTTTTCGTTTCTATTTTCTCCTATTCTCGGTGCGTTTACTAGCGAGCTGAACACTGCTTTTGGTCATTGGTACCTAGACTCCTCCTGGACAGCCTCATGACAGTTCGGCGCCGATTCATTGACCGTCAGCGTTTAGACCGGCTGGTGTCAGCTGAACCCTGGAATCCGTGTACATTCTAGTTGATATCTAAAGATCAGCCTCGGGTCCACCTGACCGTATCCGAGGGTCGACGATGAGGTCTCATCGCTTTTAGTGACGGTGTCGCCTTTATCTGATATTTCCCTCGGTACCTCTCGTGTGGTTTGTGTAGCCAATCTTCTCTTCGCTTCCACGTCCACGTCCACGTCCACGTCCACGTCCGTGTTATCCGGACCACCAATGCCCCGTGCTCACAATCTGGCTACCTTGATACCGACATGAAGACTTTTTAGCGTAATCAAAGACATTATGAGGATTCATACAATATTTTTTTTTATATTAGTATTTTAAAAGTTGTACATACATTTTTTTTCTTTCGTTCCCTGAAATTCTAGTAGTCGGTGTTTGGGTTGAATGTAACGAAAGAGAGAAATTCTTTGTTCTCAGGGGAATTATTGTTTGTTAGTATATACCGTAGTTTAATTGTATAGTTGGCTGCCAAATTTTGTATGTGGTAATTTTTTCATGCGTCACCCGAAAATACATTATAAAAATGTACAGGGACCATACGTGTATGTATGTATGTTTATGCATATATCGATTTTATTATTATTTCCTGAGGGTAGTTGATCTTTAATGTGTCGGTTGATGTGAAATCGAGCGCTCCGCCCTTTGTTTAAACATTTTTCGCGATTCAGAAACCTAGTAACGCCATCTGTTATCGGATTGTTCAAACATATCTTATTTGTGTCTCTTGTCCACTATGTTGGAATAAGGATTTTGACAAGTCTACAACTGTACAGTTGTGAAATCATTTGAAATGTTTTGTAATAGTTAATTTTGTAATTGTAATTGAGTAATAGTTAGTTTGTTAAAAACATTTCGAGTGACATGAATTTAATATGAATTGGTATTTCATGTTGTCACCTAAAAATAATAATTATTGATATATTATATGTTTTAAATATTTTCTTCTTCTCGAATTGTTATATTTCTCAAAAAGTGATCTAATTCCTTTCAAGTTAAATCGAATAAACTTTATAATTAGTTATACAGGAATATAATTTGTTACGAATTTCCGAGATCTGTTGTTATTTAAATATAATAGTGTTTATTACGGAACACATTACGCAGTAAACCTCGTGGCTGACAAATCGTTTCTCAAAATGAACACATTCCAAACTCATTCCAAATTTTATGAATGTATTATAATTTTTATAAAATACTGTTCCATTCTCTGAAAATTTGGGATTAGTTTATTTTTGGAGAAGTCACCTAAAGGTAAGAATTATCATAGACTAAATAGAAGGCCGAAATGTCAATTACAATTCACGCTAATTTTACGAAAATTTTTTTTTTGTGCGATTTGCATGTCTTCGCTACACTTGATAAAGTAAAGTAACTTTTAAAAAAAATGGCAATCGGTTTATAACTGTAGCCCTATAGAGAAGTCCACTAATATTTGAAATTGGAATGCCATCAATCGAGCAAGTCAGTGTGCGAAGAGTACGTTGTCTACGTACGCGATAGCTTTTAGTTTTACGTTCTATTTATGAAATATTTTTCGTTTATTCCATGTGCCCAGTTTGTAATCTAGAATTGTAACGATTGTATTCTCCATTTTAGTTGTGTTAAAAGTTTTTTACTATGTGAGTTGACCTTATGGCTTGTGTTCTTTATGTATATTTTGGCATTATAACTTTAAGATTGTACATTGGATTATTTAAACTGTCACAAATATAAAAAAAACTCGTGCCACAATCTTGACTGTATATTTTGAACGCATTTTTTTGTACACTAGTTATAATTATAATAAAATATGTTGCAATGAAATATAAAGATTACTTATTGTACGGTACGAAAGATCGTATTTATTAATATACCTACTGGAATATTTATATTATTTTCTAATTTCATATTGCGGGAGTGCTTTATGTTGCTTGTGTTTAATTAATATACTTTATTTAATATACTCAGTACAATGACATACATATTTTTAACAAGTCTATATATATATGAATTCTAGACAGAGAATACATTTTAAATTTTGTGTACAGAATGAAGGTTTGTGTTTTTCTGTCTTATAGGTGATAATTAAGACATACTGATTAGCAAAGACTTTAAACAATTACGTTAAGCATTGGGAACATATGTATTTCTTTTTTACAAAGCTTCCGCATCGTAATATTTGCCTCCCAACTTTTTAAGTCAACAAACACAAAGCCTAAATCTTTTGTAACAATTTTTTGTGAAACATTGACTGTCTTTTCTTAACTAATTTAAACGAATGTTGTGACTATTTTACATATTGTTCAATTTAAACAAATTAAGAAAATACTGGCATTATTTTTAATTAAAATTAATATCAGCTTATACATTTTGTATAACTGACCGCATAAATCGTTTGTTTTAATTAAAGTCGTTTTAAATCGGTTTTAGTCTTTTATATAATGGTTGTGTAAGTGTAAATGTTGTTAAAATTGAATGGAATTAAAATCTATTTTTAATGATGTTGTTTTTTTATCTGTTGTATTTGTCGCTCTGTGGGCTTTGGTGAGAAAATAGCGGGAAAAGGGTTAAATGTCAAGTGATGTTTCGGGTGTTTTAAATATGTTTTGAATCGGGTGATATTTTATGGACATTATTATTTGGGTGAATATGATGTATATTTTGAGAGGAGTAACGTCAGAAAGTTAACTCTTCAGTAGTGAAAAAGACATGTCTGTTTTCCCCGAACTGGTGAGCGGAGTGGTATAGTATACTTCCACGCTCCACAAGCTATATTTAAGTTTATTAAATCAAGATATTAATTATTCGGACTAAATGCCAGATTTCAGACCTGTTTAATATAGTTGCTATTTGTTGACTAATACTTTAATACATCTCGGCAAGATTATGTCAAAGACAACATTACATTGGACCGCTTTTAATTGAAAAAAAATAGTGGATCAAATAGTTTGCCGATAGCAATCGGTGCCACCGTTCGATACAGGTGTCAGAGTCGACTATACCTGGCGCTGGTACTGCTAAATGTTCTGGTCGCCTTTGGGCAACAGCGTAGGTCGTGAGAAACGCTATGGTCTGCGGGCCCCGCATACCCAGCGTTGGGATTATGAGCATATCCTCGTTGGCGAGGTCTATGTCCAGCTATAAGCTGATAATAGTGGCCAAGGATGGGGAGTACGGCTTTCGTCAAGAATATGTGGACAATAAAAGCCATGTTTTAGATACAGTTACTATGTAAGTCAATAACTCCGACCATACACCGGATTTTAGCACACGGGTTATTGGAGTTTTGCAATAGCATAATAGGTAGGTCTTTTTGAGAATTACGAATAATTCTATATAAAATTACAGATACTTAAAGAAAGCAAAATGGATAAACAATTGGTAGTAATCGTCGATAAAGCATTGAAAAACCTGGACTTAGAAAGTCTTAGAAATTTGTACCGTATTTACTTTCATATTGTAAATGATTTGAAAAATTAGGTAATGTTATGGCAACATTTAAATTTGATAACCAATTTAACAAAAACACCATCGCAAACTTAATTTCGTCCGTATTAAGACAAGTTAAAGTGTAAGTGTAACATTATAAAAAGGTTAATTCTAAATACGTGATGTTCCTGGTTTACACCATTATTTTTTATAGTTTACCTTTGATCTAAAAAGTTACAAATGCAAAAAAAATCTGAAAATTTCCCGCCATTTAACATAACCTATAAAAACCAATTTCGTTTTGCGCTCGAACTGTTAGGGCAGCTGCAACTACATTTCCTTATTTACGTTTCAAGCCTGTGTTTTATATTTTAAACGGCAATGTTCGTTTTCATGACGTAAAAAACATTCTCTTGATATAACGGGCATTTCAAAGGCAATTTATTCGTTCCCCTATTATGGACGTGAAGCATGAGAATACGCATGGATTGCAATTCCAAAGCGTGTTGTGAATATTATCCTCGAATCTTATACGCTATTAAAAACCAGTAAAATCATTTCTATACTTATTTTTATGTTTCATTTTATATTAAAATATAATTTCACATGTTTCAATAGGTAATGTTAACATTTTCATACAATTTTCGCATATTCATGGTAAATGATAAAAATAAATGAAAACAGAGATAGAGTATGTCTAAGCGTTTGTAGGCTTTGGGGCGTTAATTGTAAGTAGAAATTGCCATACACCGGGCACAAATCCGCACTCCGAGCCACTAATAGGAATTTCATATTAGAAAAATCTAACAATGTCCCACCTGAGGGTCGAAATTAGTACTTTTCGATTTACAACCCAACTCTCAATAGATCCATTAACGATGCAGTCATAAGAATTAAATTAATTTACAGGATAATATGTTTCATATAATGATATCGAGCGTGCCGTTGCTACATTTTGGAGATTTGGAAAAATATAGAGCAAGAATTAACGCTTTGCGCGACGTATTAATCGAATACTTATATTTCGAAATATTACCTTATTTTGTGTCTGTATTGTGCTTATAAGAAAAAAAAAATACAAACCTTACTTGAGACTGGGGTAAGAGTACAATTTGTTTATTTGTTGTTTATATTTATTCATGCTGCATTTCTGCTTTTTATCAATATCTTGCGCTATTTATCGTTATTACGTATTTGTAGAGCTCTCTTTGTTATGTACAAAAAAAGAGCGGCAAAAAACTCCATGTACATATACCATAATGAAGTTACAGTAACTATATTGTTTTATTTTCATTTAATTTTAGTTCGTTTACGTAATTAGACAAGCGGATGCTAATTCATGACTTTTAATGAAAGAACGGTTCGGATGGCGGACATCTTGGACGACAGAAAAAAACTAATAATGTTGCCATTCGTAAAAACTAAATTTGACCGCTTCATGTCTGCTTATCAAATTCTTTTTAACCGTAACACAACAGCACATAATCATTATTATTTAACTATAAGATGAGCTCTGAACATTGATATCAGTCGCAAATGAATTTAAATTTATTACTCTTTTATAATAAACCGTATACAAGGACGTTATAACAAATATATTTTACGTATTCCAGGGACCGTCGACAAAGATCATAAAAGCTATACGGACGAGCAACTGGCCGTGCTCACCGACCACGCGCTGCAGCACGCGGACGTCAACGACGACGGCTACGTGGACTACCTGGAGTACAGGCTGAACAAACTGCGGGCCACCGTCGCCGAGGAAAAGAAAAAACAGCATTGAAAAAAAAATACTCGCAGATTAAACCAAATTTAAACATCCCATAAAATTCCTTTTTTTAAAAAGTTTCGTTTTTCCGCTGGGCGGGTGAGCCTCTCGCATCGACTACGCTGCTGGCTCCGGGGTTGTATAGTTATTCCGCCTCAAACAGGTGCAATGAATTTGTATAATTCACACGTCTTATTATTCAGCTTACATATTGCCTATTTATTGGGAAAATATTATATGCTGTGGAAATTTACTACACTCTGCTTACCTCTTCGGTGATGACAGGCGAGATGTTACGTGTTATACAAAAATATTATGCTCACAACATGCTGAGTGTAATATTCGGATTCAGATTATTTCTTAAATGTAATAGTTTCATAGTTGATTTGAAAATATTATAAATTACCTTTGGTTTAATCTGGGAATTTTTTATAAGTTATAATTTTATGTCTTTTTATATTCTTTTTGTGGCTGTGGGTGATTATATTTTTTTTATAAAGTTATGTTTAGTATTTTTGGAAATATTTTTTTTATATTGTAAAATATTTATTCTCATTTAAAAATGAATTTGTACTTTTTTATAAATATCGTTAATAAACAACGTTGTGTTTATAATTACCTTTACACCGTTAAAACGGAGATCACAATTTGTAAGTATGATTCAATAAGAGTGATTATTTACATAATGTTTAGGATATTTATTATAGAAACTGTTTCTCGAACTTAAGACATAAGTATGTCAATTCGCAAAAAAGTTTTTACAATAAATGTTGAATTGAAACCTGGTAGAAGCGTCGTGTTCATTTATATATAGACGTATACTGTATAAATTAACATCATTAAACAAAATTGCGAAGATGCAATTATTAAATTAACTGATACACTAAAACAAAGTTAATGTAAAATTAACTTTAAGGCAAGCTAAGGGAGTGTTTTTACACTCCCTTAGCTTGCCTACCTTGCCTATCTATATACGAGACACATGCTTAATATTGCGTTTTTCATTGATTTTTTTTTCTTTCGCTACTTAATAACAGATGGCGCTTATCGCATATTTGTGTACAGAATATTAAATGTGCTTACCAGCATGTATAAAACAGTCATATTTCACTCAACGTTTTTTTAATAATATTACAAAAGGATAGTGCGTTTGCCAGTGGCTTAGTGTTATCGTTGTTGCAGCGCACGATGGGCAGAAAGTGCCCACGCCGATGATACACAAGGACGAGGACCTCGCGGACTTCGCGGACGGCGCCCTCAAGCAGGCGGACATCAACAACGACGGCTTCATAGACTACCCGGAGTACAGACACGTCACGTCGGGCGCCTACGGAAATAAATAATGAATAAATAGCGCGAAAAATACTTTGTGATACTGAATTTTTTGCTAATATATTTTGAAACATGAACATAATTTTCTTTCTTTAAAACACATACTCGTAAATTAGCGATAGGTTGAGTTTGAATTGTAAACGTGTGGCAGTCTATGGGAGTACATTTCTCATCTATCATTACGTCTGTTCCCTTACAGGATATGCAGAGAGAACCGTGTGCCAATATTTGCTTCTATATACTTGCAGAACTGACGTGTTTTTTATATCAATAACTCCCTCCAAAGACGCATAAAAAATTCGGATACTTGTTACTCCTACATAAGTATCCATCAGAGTAAGTATTGGTTTGTTCATCTGAATTAACATTTTGAAACATTTTAATTCAAATGAAAATCAGCACATTTATCAGATCAAACACAATTTTGTACATTTAAATATGTTATTTTACATTAATGTCCGAACAACTATGAAGACAATTTGACGATAAATATGTTCTCAATTTAAAAATTTAAAAAAAAATCTTTACCTCTTGTTATCGTTTGGTTCTGTTTTAATGGTGACTCAGTCGGTGGCACAAATAAAACAGTTTTGTTTGTTATTACAGCTAGCATTTTATTAGAAACACATTCACATAACAATTATTATAACACATTAACACCAAACCGTACTCAAATCTTTGCTCCCGTCTCGCCGCGTCGGCCATTTGGATTCGTCACACTGGTAAATGCATCAATGGCATCTAGTTCATATAAAGTACAAATTTTATACCACTGGAATTATTCTACCTTATAAGTAATAATCCCTATTAGTTATACTATAGATTAAAGGGGTATTTGTTAAAAAATGTACAGAATATAAAAAAAAAAAACTTTTATATAACATCACCTATTTACAAATTTATTCAAAAATAAAAAAATAAAGAATTTAATACTAATATAAGCATATGAAGCTGTTGATAGATATGTAATTGAAAAGTCATCAAAACGTGTTGAACATTTTAACTGTAATTAGCACCGGTTTGTATGATATCAAAAAATTTTCATTATAACACAGTTTAAGTAATCAACTTAATTTTTTTTTTACCATCTGAGCTCAGAGTCTTGCCGGTTTGCTCCTCGACGAGTGCAAACTACACTACTAACAAATCAACCTGGCTGCATATAATCCTGTACAAATTATATCACACAAAATTGAATTTAAAAAAATATAATATTGTTATTGAATTAAATAATTCAATAACAATATTATATTTTTTTACTTAAATACTTATACTTTTAGTACTTAAATAAGTACTTCACGTAAATTAACATAAATCAGATACATATCTTAATTATTACTCAATATTATTATAATCTATGCAATTATAGTCTATGCTATTTGGCTTACGCTACTTTGGTCTGTGCCGTCAGGCCTTCTACAGGCGTTGAAACTTATTATAATATCACAAGATACTCGACATAAACAAACAATAATTACATTATTTAAAAAAAAATATCTTAAACTACGGGCACTCGGTGCTCGGACACTGGCAGGTGATGACGTCATCCCGCGTCAAACAAATGTACTCATTAAAATGTAATTAAAATATAATAATATTATATAAGTCACTAAATGCACACACACACACACACTCACACACACAGACACGTCAAACGTGAGCATTCACAGAACACAAAGACAACGTATGTATGAGTACTCATATATAAGAACATTATATACATGTATATGATCGCTTATTGTACCTACTGACAATATAAATGCCATATTCGCTTACCTCGTCATTGAAACAGCTACATGTGTTTTGCCTCGAGCACTGTCGGACCTAGCAACAGTAAGACAGTCGCCAGCAAGCGAAGGAAGTGGAGCTTCTTAGTATAATGTGTACTTAGGTGAAAAGGTTTTTGATATTTTATTTCTATGCAGTATATTACAGTAACTATGGAGAAGTAACTATGGAGCTCAGACGCCTGGAAACTTTCAAGCTAAGCCGAGCTTTGTCTCTTCGAGTTTTGTACAAATATTACTGCGCATCGTGCAAGTGCGGTGCAACGGGCCCAACCGCGAAACAAAAATGTTACATTCGTCAGCGTGTTCCAGGAAAAAATGATTTATTCGAAAGCGATTTAGCGCCATTCATTGTAGACACTTCCGACACGCGCGAGAGCGCGTCCGCCGCGGCGCTGGCGACCTCTACCCCTGCACTAAACAAGTTTCACTTCAATGTTTGTGAAGAGAGAGAGGTTGTTATATACAAAAAAACACCTCCATAGAATCTTATCTAACAGCTATTAAAATAAAAAATATAATTAAAATTAAACCGAACTCATAATGTCTAAAAAATATCCATAAAGTGTCGGACGATAAACAACACAGAACGTGATGCCGTCTACCAGCGCCGCCTGTCGTCGGCCGGCGCCAGCAGCTCGTGCCGCGCCAGGTGCAACAGAGAGGGCGCTTGCGGCGCACGCGGCGCGCGCGAGCGGGACGGCGCTACCAGTCGAGCGCGGGCGCGCGGCGCGGCGGCGCGCTGCGCTCGCTGTAGAACTGCGCGAACCAGGCGCGGAAGGCGCGCACGGCGCGGTCGCGGCGCGCGTAGGCCGGCGCCGCCGCGTAGCGCTTGCTGTTCCAGATGGCGACGTCGCGCCGGAACTGCGCGCGGCATAGCTCGCGTCAGCGCGGCCGAGCTTGTGGAGCTCCGATATGGTTGTAATGTGTTCGTGATGTTATTTTTGAGTTACTTTCATAAATTTGTGGTAGTATGTAATAATCGTTGGTCGTGTTGGTTGCAAGTGTGACTGCCGGTCCCGGGTTATTCGATTCTCAGATCGAGCATTACAAAAATAATCTATTCCAGATTCTCTAGAAGATATCATAACTCATAGGACATTACCTGAAGTGACCATAAGATATTTCCACAAGCGGACACGTCTATAAAATATTGAATGTAGAAGAAAAGACACTAATAAGACATTCGACACGGTATATAAGGTGTGTGAGCTCGGACCTGGTTCGCCTCGCCGAACACTGTGTAGAGGCCGAACGCCGCGTTGTAGGCGGGCGAGTACACGCGGTGCGTGACGCGCTGCAGCAGCGGCGCCAGCGGCGTCACCGACTGCACCAGCAGCAGCGGCCCCAGCGCCGTGCTGAACCGCAGCCGCACGTGCGCCGGCCCGATCTGCGGCCGGCCGTCGGCGAGCGTTCTCGTTCACGTTGGTTTATACAACGACAGGTGTATTAAAGTCAGTGGTGTTAGACGTTATCTGTGGCTGTTGCAGTGCGAGCGTCGATCTGGGACAACGTTCGCTCACCTGATGGACCGTGACGTTGATCGGGAACACGTTGCACTTCATGATGATGTATTTCTGCACTATGTTCATCGTCGCCTTGTGTTCTTCGGAGCACTTCGACCATTCGGCGGACCAAACGTGGTACCCTGGGGGATGCCAAGGGATTTTTAGGGAAATTATTAGGAATGCACTCAATATATGCATTTATAAGTATATGTATATGTGACAAATGTTTTTATGAATAGAAATAACATATATATAGAAATTGTGAGCGATGCGAGAAGCGTCGGTGATGTGATAAGTCGTGCTCTGCCGTCCTCAACGTTTATGCTTAGTATAGAGATCGTGGCTCAATAATCTTCGAGGCAGACCTATGTCCAGCAGTAAACTCTGGCTGATAAAAAGAATTCAAATAGATTTGAATGTAAATTATCTAGATCAACAAATGCATCTAGATCGGTTCTACCGTCGTACAGATACAATCATCATGGTCCAATCATCGGTAGTCTCCATTAGCGTATTCAGGGGTGCACGTGCTCATATTTATTAATATAATTTTTATAGTACACTCGATACAAGGAACGAACTTAATACCTAGTGGAAATCTTCACCAGTCAACCCTTGGCGAATACAATAAAGATAGATGACAATAATATAAGAATAAATGAATAAAAATATATAAAAGATGTGGAAAGGAAAATATAAAAGTAAGTGATACATGTTCAAGTATAATACCAAGACCAAATAAGACATAAATGGTATATAGAATAAATATGCTTGTAGATTGCAGATGGATTGCAATTGCAATTGTAGGAAGATCTATTTAAAACCTGTATTATTACAATAAATATATGTGACATTTTCGAAGAGATGTTAGTACTAGGATATCAACCCAGAACCTTCTAGGTGGGATCCTGTATTCTGAGCCACTAGGCTAACTTTGCTAACGAGACATTATCCTACGAGGACGCGACACGAAGACTTGTGAATAGTTCAGTCCAGCCATGAACCTACCGATGAAGTTGTTCAGAATGGGATATCTGTTGCCGATGTCGCTGAGGAAGGAGGCCGAGTGCACGGCGTTGAGGTGGGCCACGTCCGCGCCGTTCTCCGGTATCTCCTGGG
>DWEI01003388.1:0-12891 GCA_018245875.1 Mysoria ambigua | reverse complement strand
AATAACTTATTCGGCGATAGTGAAATTTGATATAACACAACTCATATTCTTTTTTTACTTAAAACATCCAAGGCGTTGGAGCTGATTTCATGTTTATTTATTCAACAGTGATAATAAATGATTATTAGACTGACAGAAAGTATTTTCTAGAATACTAACAAGTAGTTTAGTATATAATACTGCGTAACGCCCCTTTGTTATCAGCGCATAAGTCCTTGTCGGTACCCTTATTACTTTATTTATATTACGAGCTTTAAGTACACTACACTACTAGTACAGTAATAAAACATGCATTTGGTATTAGGAAATGATCTTAAGGTTTTTATAGAGTCTAGAATTATACGACCACTTCATATAATTCTAGACATTTAATTCTAAACAAATTAATTTTCTAAGTAAAAATTTAAGTATTTTTAAATTGACGTAATGGCAATATATTCACCATCATCACTTGTTCCATAGTGGGACGTAAACGTGACTGGTGAAACGTGGTACTGTTCTGCAGTACTGAGGCTAGCTCTTCAGGAATAATGAGCTTGATGTTAGGTAACGTAACAAGCAGTAATTACAACCTGGTATGCAATCATCGAGTGTCACGAGAAAATTGTTTCGTTCAATTTTGGTTCTTTTAATGCCAATAATGCGCCAAGGACAACTGCAAGGCTGTTTCGATTCAGATATCTTAAGATAATTAAGCAATATTGAATATGAAAACAATAGTAGAAAATCTAAATACAACAAGATAAAATGTGATGAGACATCAGACCATACAACCGAAGATGCGTAAAATAATAGTAGTCGTATTAACTCCTGTATCAGAAACATTGCGTTACGATGGTAATAGGCGTTGAAAGTTTTTCATATTGTCTAAAAAATATCATTCAAGAAACATATTAATATTATTTACTGTCGGGAGTTTAATATTAATAATTCACTTTTCGGTTTTTATAAATAGGAAAACAGTTATCGTAATTATTATCATTGTTTTTTACGATCATACCATAAATATATGTCAATTATAGCTATTACGCAAAACTGTAACTTGATTTAAAACGTACTATAAATCTGATTATAATATAAATGTTTCAAACTATTTAACCAATAAAAAAAGAATGATTTTGTTCAACTTTAAAGCAAAATGATATAAACTTCGGAAATGCATGAGTACTTATAACTGGTAAGTTGTTATCAAATATTCACTTAATTAAAAATGAGTATTGGCACCGTAGGTATAATACAATAGGCACTATGAGCACGTGACTCCAGTATTTATACATCACAATAGCCTTGTTTGAGTGACTCACAATGTTTTCTTTGTATATGGCTCATGAACTATTCGCGGCCAAATTGTGTGACCCCTGGTATCGCGCATTTGCAACCTAGGTTTTAGAACTGTTGCATGTATGTACGGGTCTCATTTATTTGGCGCGTCTGTTTATGCCTTTCACTCGATATATTCACGTGATCCGCGAGCTATTAATCTTTATATGTAAGTATGTCGAACGAGCTTGAGTGAATGGATAGGTACTATGAAGAAATTGCTTGTTGCTGACTTGTTGATTCCGAATTCAGGTGGCAGAGTCGAGTGTTGTGTGTAAGCGGAGGTCTTGGACGAAAATAATACAATTATTGTTAGATATAGAACGCATGGGCATGCCTAATATGTTTTATATTTGTAATGTATCGCTTATAATACATCACTTTAAGTACAGTATCATAAACAAACAATGTTTAATGCTATGGAATGCTACTTCATACGTTCTGGAGAACATTATGGATGATTCTAAAGTGAGCAAGTTTAATAATATTGATTTCTGTTACAGCGAATAAAGTAAATCAATCAATCAGTGATATTTGAATAAGTTACGTATGTTAATAAGCTCATTTTAATAGATGTCACACAAACGATATAAATCACACGCGCAGCGTAGGGGCAGTTTTATCGCCGACCATTGATGGATGTGAGATAACTAAGAGGGGCGTACGAAACATTTAAATGATTAAAAAACAACAAATATATACGTGATAAAAATAATGTCAGCAAGTACACTGGACATGTTATTGTCAATTCACGTTCGGATTACGTTTGAATTTTTATTGCGTTTCGTGCTTGGAGTACATTATTTTGCGATGAGAACGGTCCATCATAGTTTTACGTAATTTCAGGCCTGTAAACCCTGAAGAGGTAGGCATACATACAGATCACTCACACGTTTCACCGGTTGCGTTTTCGTCTGACTGTGGAATGGATTTTTACTATACTACGGAATTCTATGGAATACTATACTATGGAATAGGTGCTTATTGTCTACTATGGTAGTGAGCCTACTGCAGTTAATAGGTAACTAAGAATTTAATTACTTTCATTGTCTTCTAAAGCATTTTATCAATTACTCTTACTGCTTAAGGTTATCAGAAAGTTGGTAAAATACCTCGTAAATAATAAAGAAGTTAACAAATGAGTATTAAGTATCAATAGAAGTAGTAGTAGTAGCAGTAAATATATATAACCTTGTACAATTTGCCCTTAGCCAACATGTAAGTGTAAAGTATGTCTGTGATCTTTTGAACGTTTATCTTTAAAATCTGATTTAAAAAAAAATTGCGCGACAGCTGATTGAAAGTTTGCGTCTTTATTTTCGGGTGGGGTATTATCGGATTTATTTAGCTTAAATTTCTAGTCATAGCTCGGAGTCTGGATTCGAGGCCGGTAGTGCCAATAGGCTCGCCCCCTATTCGATGGTAGGAGGTAGAACATAGCAGATGGATTGTGGAAATGCACGCTTGTTTGCTTATCCCTTCGGGGAATACAGGCGTGAGGATGAAGAACGTATAACGTCAATATAACCTTAATTAGGGTCGGTAAAAAAAAATACGAAATGTTTAATTACATACATGCAGTATATATTAATACATACTAAAATCAAATTAATTTTATTACTAGTAATTGATGGAACATGAGTTCGGGCTTTCGCTAGACTCGACGAGGCTTAGAGGTTTCACAATAATATTTATTACCTTTTGAAATTAATAGCATCCGTTGGCATTTAGGAGATTAAAAGTTGCAGAATATAATGGTAAATTTTAAATTGTGAATGGTTATGAATGTATACTGTTCTTGGGTGTCCGGATACAAAAGTGTAAGGAATGGGGGAAATAATCATTTTTTATTATCATTATAACAGCCTCTATGGTTTAACTGCTGAACATTAGTTTGTCCAAAATATGTCACGACGTTTGGTCCACGGCAGCTCTATACAGCCGCTGTCGTCTGAATATGAAGACGATTTAAAAAAAGTGGCGGTCTGTGTTGTTAAACATTAAAAAAATATTTTCTGGTTTTAATATTGAATCAGTTTAATTTAGAAAAATGAATCTCCGTGTATAACATTCCTTTTGGTATGGTTAAGTGGTAAGAAGTTCTTTTCCCAGCCACCCAAAGCGGTAGAAGGCACACCGTGGGGTTTTAGCCGGTAGGATCCCGCATTACCATCTGTCTCCCCGTGGCGCAGTGGTATCCATGACGGATTTCCCCACGATAAAAAGAAATGAAGTTCTGGAAGATTAAAGTACATAAAAATATCATAGGAAATGTTTTTTATTAGGACGTTTCATAATCTGGGTAATTGTAGAAATAGTTTGTATACTTTATTTATTGTCATATTTTTTTTGTTATTGTTACGAGATGAAGCCCCGCCTTTAACAATCACTTAGCAAAACATTCGTTGTCATTTGGCAATGACTTAATCGGAACTGATCTATTTCGCCGTAAATTAATATCGTACACACCGAATCTTTCATCCGAAATGGTTGTAATGTTAATGTTATAACTGATTTTATCTACAATGTAATTTGTGTAATGTAATTACGTAGATAATCCGTGTCGGGACGGAGTAACAGACGACTGAACGTGGGGTTTGACGATCGGCGTTATGGCGCGGTTTGCCCACGCACTACTCAATGCCCTGTCCACCTGTGGGTGACAGCGTAGGGAATGCGAGAAGCTGTGCTCTGCGATCTCCAAGCCGCGTGCCCATCGAGTGGGGTAACGGGCGTAATCCCAGCAGTGGGCTGCAATAGTTTATTGGTGATGATGACGAATTACTTGAGTGTAAATGAACAGACAAAAATACGCAAACAGACATAGCGACAGTACACAATTAGACCTGCAACAAGGTTCTAGTACAAGTGAAGCAAAAGAATTTCTACCGCCTGTGTTGTTAATAGCATCAGTGGTCAATTCTTATTGAATTCTTATTGAAAGGTTTCATGAATTTTTTCTTTTATGAATTATATAAACAACTTGAATTTCATTACTGTTTCCTAGCGTTCTTTCTCATATTTCGTCCAGAAATGCTATTACAAAATGTAATATAGTAATAATAAAGAAAATTAATCAAAGTGATTTGTAAAGCACCTTCTAATGTCCACGTGTAGAATTTAACGTATAATACATATTTGATATTGCAACTAATTGTAATCACGGATTAAATCAGTTCGTAGTTCACAAGTCATCAACACTTTTGTTCTGATGTTGGTCAAAGGCGCAGAGGTCGTCTGTTAAGTCCTCTAAGGCGAGTGAGGTCTGCGATCCTGATTGGACCTTGTCACACAGGCTTACCGCTCATCGTGCATTAGTATTATTTATTATTTTTATTTATTAGTATTATTTATTATTTCATCATATTTATTTATTAGTGAGCAGGTGATATGTATTTAATAGTGGAGTAATAAAAGTGTTTGCAAGTGATAACAACCAATTTGGTAAGCTCTAAATTGTTTTCAATGGTATTTTGGATTTTTTTATGTTTTGGTCTCGAAGTTTCGACTCGTGGAGGTCGATGAATAGAATTTTATTCAATATCCGAGGTATACCTGATCTATCCGCTTAACAAAAATGAGATTAAACAGAACAGCGAAGACCCGCTGGCTCACCTTTCAGAGGGTAAGTTCTCTCGGTCCTTGCTGCCTTCGTCTGCCATGATGGAGACTTTCCTCTTTCCGTCCGGGGTGGCGGCGCGCGGGGAGGCGGCGGCGGGCGCGCTGGGGCTCAAGATGGACGGCAGCTCCGGCGGGGCGAGCGCTGCGGGGCTGTCGGCAGCCTCGTTCTGTCTGTTCTCCAGGTCACTCAGGTCGAATGGATATTCTTTAATGGCCGTCATTCGTATGCTGGTTTTCCGTACCTGGAAGCGTGCGTTAGGGTCTATTTAGAAGAAATCGCGATTAAACACATTGTTAAAATATGATAAATTATTTAATACAGAATTCTAAAGCCCAAAGTAATAAAAGTAATATTTTAAATAACCTGCTATAGAACAACGCACAGTAGCAATATTCTGTCGGTTGACCGAGGAATGGTCATTTTCACGAGAGATTTCACGCTTCGAAAACTCATGTGGGCGTGTGCGAACTGGTGTGGATTTTTTGTCATTTTGTTCTAGAAGAGGTTCGTGTTTCGCAGACAGCCCGCTAGCTGGCAGATCCGTGTAGGGTACAGCGCAGATGTGTAAGAAAACCCATTTATTTCCGCTCTGAAAAGTCTTAGGTTGTATATATCCGGAAACAGAAGCCGTTAGGGTCATCCCGTACTCGGGCGTCTGGATGAAAACGATTCTCGGGTGAGTTTGTTATGCTCGGAGAGCAGTTAACATAATTTATTGGTTGTCACCCCCCCCCCCCACACGCTGGTCGGTGAACTCATGTTTTACTAGTTGGCATTGGGATGCGTAGGAGAAGAGACCTGTCACTGAGGTAATCAATTTTATAGCTTTTAATTAAAACATTTCTGAAAATATTTTATTTTTCATTTCAATTTTTCTGTAGAGGCCAAAGATAATTAATGATGAACTATTTCTGAACCAGTAACACTAATGTTATTTGAATATTTAAACGAGAACTGAAATTATTATAAAGAACTGTAATCCCCGAAGGGGTAGGTAGAGGAATGCAGAACATTCCCACGATTCACCGGTTACAAAGTTCAGTTCACTAACTTCCGGTAAGTTCACAATCATTCTAAGTCCAGCTTCCGGTTACGAGCCTTCAGTATTGCATATTGCCGGCTATGTGACCACAGAGCCGTCGGTCTTTATTTGGCTAGCCTCGATTACTTTCAATATCAACCTGCCTTTTTTATAAACACCGTCATGCAACTTGACAGTCATGTGATAGGAAACGGAAGAGGTGAGCAAAAAAGCTGATGCTCTTTGTCGCTACACTCCGTACGTGATCGAACTGTAAACTTCGTGTAGCGTGGGTAAACGGCTTTTTTAAAATGAGAATACACTGTTGTGTAAAACGATAATAATTGTCATTTTTTGTTCGGATTTTTTTTTGTGTAATTATAGATATATATTATTTATAAATTATTTGACACAATATTATTTAAATGATTCATTTAACACCTACGTATAATCAATATATTTTTAATGGTTGGTTAAGGCATAACATTTGCAACTTGCAAGAGAACTGTGGATAGAGATCATAAAGTTTGGTTTGTAGTATTTCTAAGTAAAATGAATACAAATCCTAGTTTTTTTATGGAAATTAATCCAGTTAGTACGACACCAAGTGTAGTTAGTATCAGTTGTACGAAGTTGTTCACCGGGTCCCTTGCTGACGTCCTGAACGTCCTGAAGTTAGGAACGGTTACCTTCAATAAAAGACTTACTACGAGCAGTGGCAACATTGCCATACAAAATTGGCTGAAGTTGCATTTTACTTCTCCGCGTACGATATAGATCATATACATAGGTTATATGATCACTTTTTAGTTTTTGAAAACATAACAATATAAACGTGCGTGCCTGCTTATAGAATGAAGCAAATATTGTTCACACGTACGTGTGTTTGAGCAGATATTTTCAGAAGGCGCTTAGATGCTTGCTCAATGGCCGTTTTTCAAATGGTATTTGTTACTTTTCGCTAGTAATGAATTGAATGCGAGATATTAATATTTTGTTGCATGTATATTGAGGCTTTGATTTTTAATTTTTGATTCGATAAGTGTTAAAGTAATTGATACCAAAGGCAAACAGGACAACTTAGGTATCCCTAATACATAGGTATTTAAAAAATCGTTAATCGTAAAGCTCAAATTACACAAACGAATATTAAGCTAATATTATTCACCTGTCTTTATTTCGTTTGCAACAGTTAAGTAATCGCTCTGTATAAAAGCCGAGTTGTAAAATGAATTTTCTATTGGTATTTTCAACTATTCAGCTGCAGCGTTTCAGTTCTGGAGTGATTTTGGATTTTAGGTCACATCTCAGACGTGAGGCTGAGAGAAGCATAGAGTCGACGGATTTCTAATATATAGTAAAACAATAGTGTCATTCGAATCGGTTTCGGATAAATTTAAGCTTGATGTAGAATCACTTACTTTTCAAAGAAAATTACTTATCTATACCTCTTTATAACTGCGAGTGCCGATCGGGAGGTCGCGGGTTTGATTCCCAGGTAAAACACTTTAAAATTTTCTAGTTTATATTTTCTAGTAGTGGTTCGGAGTCCGGAAATGTGCCCGATGCATGGCAATAGGCGCACCACTTATTACATAGTGGGACGTAATCGTAACCGGTGAACGTGGGGGTGCTCTGAATTCCTCTGCCTACCTCTTCGGGGATTACAGGCGTGAAGTTACGTTTATAACAATAATATGATACTAATTTTCCTATCGTTCAGGCGCCGTGAACGTTAAGTCCTAAGTGGCAATCAACGGATTAGCGCAAACGGAATCACGAGCCCGACCCGGAGGCGGCTCGCGGCCTCCAATTAGTGTTGTCGTTCGTGCAAAGGACTTCAACGTTTACTGACTGCAAGCGCACATCTAGTGCCGGTTGCGTCTTGAATATTACAGGGTCCGCCTGCCTACCCCCTGTTCGCTACGTGACTGATTACGGTCTGCGTCCTTCTCGTACAAAATGATGTTGCTTCGTTTGTATTAAGTAATATGTTGAGAGTTGTACATGTTTTCGGGAGTGCGAGTTAGAAGCGGAACACTTCAGCGAATACTTACGGTGAAGGATAACATCGTGAGTAAACCTGCACACCTTGGCGTTCTCAAAAAAAATGTTCTCTAAGGCGTGTGAAGTCACTTGTGTCAGTGTGAAGTCAGGCGCCCTTCGCCAGCGTGGCAGACTATGGCCTTAACCCTCTCATTCTAAGAGGAGACTCGTGTTCCAACAGTGGAACGATAGAAGAACGCCTTCTATTCACTTAATACAATCCATTAACCCTGGGTGATAATTTTCACAGTAAAAGATTAAACAGATTGATGTTTGACAGCTCCATGGCTATTCTTTAAGACCGGTTGTTGAATTAAGGAAGAATTCTAATTGAAATTGTTGAAAGGCCTTGCACGCGGAAGAACGAATATGTTGAAATGTGAGTCATTGAAACTAAAAGATTGTTTTAATGCAGTCAGAGAACAAATATTATAAATTTATTACAGAAAAAAAAATTATAGAGACCTTAGGACTTTTTAGATTGCCTCGATGGTCACGCTGGTTGCAAGTGCGACTGCCTATCAAGAGGTTCTGACCTCCCAGTGTTACAGTTCTAAACGTTTATTTGTCTGATCTATTGAAGATACGACCCAGTTCAGATTCAGGGGGGGACCATTAAAATACCAATAAAAGCGTGTCAGTCAACTTGTTTTTAGACATTATGGTTAAATATGATTTTGATCTTCTAATTTTTTTTATTTAGCCATAGACATTCGTTGCACTGGATGCCATGTGATGGAAATGCGAGATACAGTCCAGGATGTAGCACGCTTGCTTAGAAAGTTTCTATTCACTATTGTCTTGAAAAACTCTAGGTTGTAGGAATGGGGAAAAATAGAAGCCGGCAATGAATTCCACTATTTCGCAGTCAGAGCTTAAATCTGTGTCCAACAACCAGAATAAACAGATTGTTTCCAAGATAAAAGGGTTTTTAATGATGATTTGAATAGCTAAACAGTTATGTAAATAAAACGTGAAATGGTCCATCTTGTATGAACAAATAAGTTAATGGTAATAATTATTGAGTTTCTATTTCCTCTCTATGTAACAACGACTCGTACTTGCGACGTCACAAACATTACTTCACGCTTAATAAATTCTTATCCAAACACCGTCTCACGCGGAGACGGCCACTTGTCAATGTGTCTAATTTAATAAGACAAGCCATCAATATTTGTACACCAGTTCTTGAGACAATAAATGTGTTTGCAGAACGCATCGATGTTATATTGAATTAGTAAACAGTCAAGTGTTGTCATTAGTGTTTCGCGGATAGCGGACGAGTATTTATTTGCTTAAGTGGTCTCATCACGGTCACATGATCTCTCACGAGGAGCCGGCCACGAGCTCCCAATCATAATCACGAGCATTCGCTCGCGGCTCGGGACGTCGGTGTCGCCACTGCGTCGCGCAACGCTTGTCGTCCGCAACAATATTAATTGGATTGCTCATTCAATGCTAGTTTGTTGCGATTACGAAATCCTCCTCCAGATACAGGACGATGGCCTTTGTCAAGTACGCAGCCGTCGGCTCCGCGAGGAAGGAAAACGGGGACAGAAATTGTATCGTCAAAACTTAATACTCACTCGGTTAAATATTTTTGGTACATGATAATAGTTATTTAATGTTATTTTTTTGGTATTGTTTTGGTATTTTTTAAGTTTTGCTACGGTCACTCTGTTATTAGTGTGTATCAAATTTATGGTTTTAATTTTTTACCTATTATCGTTTGCATACATTTAAAAAAAAAGCTTCAGTCACCTTTCAGTTTTTAAAATATTCATATGATTGCTTTCACAAAAATGATTCAATGCTTTTTCAAGTTGACATAAATAATTTAATTTATTTTTTTATAAAACATTAATATTTTTGTCTTTTTTCTAGTCCAGTTCCAGTTTAATAAACGAGTTTAAAGTGAAGGAAATATTCTTTAATTTTTTTCCAGAGACGCAATTATGATTACTAATATGATAATTATTTAAAAGTAACACAACTATAACATCTAATATTAATAAACAAACATAACAGTTAGTAAATGTATTTCTAGATATGTATGTACATTATACATTAACGATTTAGAGAAGATAATTCTAATACAGGCATTTTAGTTAAAAAAGGGCATTGGCCATTATAATTTTTGCATATGTTACTAAATTGTTTGCTAAATAAATAATAATGATTATTAATTTACATCGTCAAGAAGGCAACGAACATTTTTACAACAATCGAATAATTTAGGTAAATCAAACTGAGAACTGAATATGGAAAAGTAACCCATTGGCACCGCGCTGACGACGCTGCTTACGAAAAACTCAATTAAACCGTCTGGATGACAGTTCATCTAATCTTTTCTAACAATCCCGACCTGCAGGAATACGCAGTTTATAACACGTGTATGTAGCCTATAACACTTGCTGTTTTCTAAATATTGCTTTTCATCAAGCGTACGGACGGTAAAGGGGGATCGTTTAACTGCGATGAATACTTTTGTTACCTTAGTTACGTTAAAAAAAAACATTGTTATTATTTATGTCGCTCTTAATAAGTTGCAAGCATGATTTGTGTCAAAGCGGCCTGATGGCGTACATTCTAGCTTCAGTATAGTTAAATTTGAGCAATAACAAAATTCAATGGCCAAAGTGAATTTCTTTGTTCACATGAAAAGATACACCGCCGCGTATTGTTCTCGTGATGTGCTCCATACAAAACATACAATTGTAAGTGGTTTCTGAGGCGTTTATATTTTTACGTATGCGATGGGCACAGCTGTGATGTGTGCGTTATGTTTGGCGAGTATTGTCGTAACTATGGCGGCTAATATGTCTCTATTATACACGGGTGTAACTAAATGTGATATATGAAAGGATGTCACATGATATACAATGGAAATGTCGATGGGTGCAGGTCTCTAGGGAGATCAGGACGTCTCACTTTAGTTAGCTTAACCAAATAGATCGGTACTGGTTTACGATGGAGTGGCAAGTTTTAGAAGTCAGCGGTATTGTGTAAAGAGAGTGGAACGAATGTGGAAGAAGCACATTTGGGTTGTAAGGGTATCGGGTACCCGATGCTTTTTGCTTATCCCGCGACGGACCCGTCGTGACGATATATGAGTAGTAAGATAATATCATGCGTATATTTGAACGAAGTGGTAGGCAAACAAGTGCGGTACACTGCCACAATTAGCCTGCTATATCGCGCGTACAGCCGCGAGGCGAGTTTGGCAATCCATATACAAGATCCAAATTGAGACCCCGAGTTAGTGTTGATAATTTCGTGTAAACAAAACTCAGTAGTAGCCGCCGTCGTGGTGATCGATCCCGGGATCTGGCGCTCAATGTCACGCTTGCAGTCACTGGACCAACGAGACTGCATAATTGATAGGCAGGCAAGGCAGAATAAAATTCTTTCGATACAAAAATAACAAGGTCACTTCAATGAAACCTTGAAAATTTTTTAACTTGAATGACTCTAGTATTTGTCCCATTTTGGTTCACGCGGTCACGCGGTCACGCATCCGGTCATTCGAGTCACATCTTCCCTGGACGTAACTAAAACAATACAGAGCATTGATCGGAAACTAACTTTTCATGTATAATCTGGCTGACATTTGGTACTCGGTGCTCCCTGCCTACCCCCGCGAGGGACCTGGCGTGTAGATATTTATGTACCTAAATTTTTCTGATATTGAATGTTACTGGCCCGTTTCTGAAGAGCTTGCTGGTTGCTAGGTCAAGTCTAAAATTGACTACGTGTCTCTGTCCAGTTTTTTTCAAATCAAGTTCGTCAATTCGTCAATTTAGGCATCGTATGTTTACTCTTACATCACATGGAAGACTGCAGACATGCATTTGTAATTAAATGGACTATTGAGCAACGGTCTCGAGGACACGTTAACTCCCAATGGGCTAGTCATTGCAACGGTATTAACGTTATTTGCATTAGAAATATTTCCTGTTATCGATGACGTAAAAATTGTTGTGGATGCAAGTTGGACGGAACCATAGACGTTAATAAATCGTAACATCAAGTTACAAATACAGCCTATTCCCGTCCACCGCTGGACGCGAGCCTCTCCAACAGTACGCCACTGAGCTCCATCTCCAGCTCTTCGTATCCAACCTCTGCCGGTCACTTTAAGTATAGCGCCACTCCGGCGAGACCGAGCACCCTATGTCAAAATTGTGGTTCTTAAATTTAAGAACAAAACTATTCTATAAGTTGTCTATGAATACAATGTTTTCCTAGTTTAAATTACATATTGTTCTTCCACGTTAAATATTTCCCTGCTGAACTCTGTAAGAGTTCAGGAAATAATTAAAATTAATTATTCATTTTTTGTTTTACAATTGATGATTGTACATGTTATTATAGCTTACTTTTTTTAAAGTATATTAATATTTTTATTCAAATATTTATTGATTCAATTGAAAATTGACCTATTATTATAAAAAGTAAAATAGTTGAATGAACATTTATTTACTTATTGGTGGTTTGTTTATTTATACAAAAATGAACTCCATCCACACAAAAATATAAATAATTATCTATTTCATATGCGAAACGGACAAATAAAAATGCTTATTCATATAAAAAAATTATTACTTAGCTAAATAATTATAAAAAAAACTTTTCGCAATATCTTCAAGAGAATGATTAAAAAATAAAAGTGTGTTTATATCTAAAAAATCAATATTATTATTGTGTCATCTTGGTACAAAGCGCAGCATATTTTCATACCCCGTGACATAGTAAGAGTGCGAATAAGGTCAGCAGGAGACTTTTGAGTAATAGCAGCCATTGTGATCACACCCCTATACAGAACGAATCCAGTACTAATTAAAGACATGTGACGGTGATTCATTTCAGACGTGCACCAACA